>VXBX01006158.1:16459-57578 GCA_013400415.1 Scytalopus superciliaris
CCCCTTCCCCGCCGTGCTGCTGTGGAGCGGCGGGGGCAGCGACAGGCTGTGCCTGCGGGGACCATCATGGAACGGCCTGAGTTGGAAGGGATCCACAGGGATCATCGAGCCCAGCTCTTGGCCCTGCACGGGAAATCCCAGCAATCCCACCCATGCCTGAGAGCGTTGTCCGAGTGCTTCCTGATCTGTGTTCCTGATGTTCCTGATGCTGCGACTGCTGCCCTGGGGAGCCTGTTAATAGCTTGGATTCTGCTCCAGGGAATGCGGAAACCAGCTCATTTGGAGTGTTCAGTGTTACATTTAAGGAAGTTTGTTTAAGAAGTGGATACATCCTCCCATGCAGTCTCCTAAACACAGCAGATCTTTGCTCAGCACATGGCCCCCGAAGGGCGCACCTCGCCCCGGTTACACTGACTCGGGGCCCCGGGGACACGAGCTGGTGTGTCCGGCCTGGGGACTGAAATTCCTGTGGCTGGCAGCACCCTCTGCCTGGTGAATCAAAACTTGTGCTCTTTGGGTTTTTTTTTGGCAAAGCTCTAATTAGGCCGTATTGAAAACAGCAGTGTCATTACTTAGTTGTCTCACTTAGCATGAGAGATGAGGCACCAGACCATGCTCTTATTGCCAGGTCATTCGTAACCACTGGAACCTCAAAGGTTGTAATTTCTCTTTAACTTCCTTACCCAATGGCAAATATCTCCAAGAGCACATCAGCTTGGTCCAGCATGGGCAGGCTCTGTCCAAACTACCAAGCATCAGGCTTGTCAGTGTGCAGGGGAAAACAGCTCCTCTTGGTTGTTTATCCTTTGGGGTTTGATATCCTGTAGTGGTCTTTGGCCTTTTCCCCCTCCATATGCCATGATGACTTTTCATCGCATATGAAATGAGTATCTTTAAAATTTTTACAGGAAGAGTTCTTTGGAACAGGCCATCTGGTCAGTGGAGGTCTCCAAAACCATGCATTTACTTGCTGATAGGCCTTTAGAAGAATTTGTGAATTTAGGCTTAAAGAGCTGTTGTGTTGAACTATGTGGCACAGTCCCCACCTCACCCACTTAGTGCTTGCTTTCTGCTGTTTCCTTGGGTTTTACTGAAACGTTTTTCCCTGCAGGGGTCAGCAAACGCCTCTGCCAGAGCAGATCACACACTGCAAGTGGAGTAAACGGCCTTCAGAAAACCTCACATGGAGTGGCTACATATAACACTTGTACAAATATTCAAAGCTCTACAGCAGCAAGTGGGGTGAAAGGGTTGAGAGAGCAGAACATTGTGTTTGCAGATGAATTAAGTCTCCTTACTGCATATGTCTGCTTATGTTAATCTGTATTAAATAAATCTTTGAAGTTAGAGTACCTGGATTACTGAAATGCTGATAGTAAATTTAATATTAGAGTGTGATCTGAAAGGAAATTTTTTCCCATAGCGAGTGGAAGAGTTATTTTAAATGTAGTTGATTGTATCTAAATAGTTTCCTTCTGCTTGATTTTCCATGAGCTGGTGTGATTACATAAAATGTCTCTTTACTGGCATTTCCCTTTCCACAGGAAAAGCCGTGCCGCCTGTCAGCAGCTTTGCTTGGTGGGGACTGTGAAATCAGCCAGGACCAGCTCTATGAGTTGCTGAAGTATGCAGCTTTGGGGAAATGCCACAACGCAGCACAGCCCAGGTACCAAACACCCCTGCTGGGAGAACATTACTAAAGGCACATTGGCCACGCTGGGTTTGAAACACTCGCAGCATTTGCCATAATGGCAGCCTGGATTGTGCAGATACAGTTGCTGTTAAACTTGGCCAGAGACCAGAATTCCTTTTCTGACAAAAATCCTACCGTTTCATACTTTCGTTTCATGCAGTTATGAAAAACTGAACAACTGTTGTGGAACCAAAGAACCTTCACACACTGATAAACAAAATACCATGTTAAAATATTAACACATCACAAACATGTTAGATATAATTGAAACAGAGTGTTCTAGAGTGTTTTGGGGAAAAAAGCATTTTAATCACTTTTCCCTTTCTCTGTAGCACTGGAAGAGAAAGGCTGAGGAGGGTATATAACCTTGGCTAACAAAAATATGGTGAAATGAATCTTAAAATTAAACCCAATGTAAAAATTATCCCACTTTAGATTTTTAATAGTGAATAGAAAATTATTTTGTGGGACTTTTTTGATGCATCAGTTCACTAGACTGCATCACTACAACTGAAGTTACTCATGTGGGTTCATATTGTGATGCATATAAATGAGGTGTAAATGTCTTGAAATGGTATGCAGCAGAAATTTGCTATGACTTGTTCTTTCTCTGTCTCCCATACTCTGTTGCCTCCAGGAATATGTGTCTGCTTGAGATAAGCTATAAAGCCTCTTCTCATTGAAGCAATTTGGCACTTTGCCACTCACTGACTTAAAAGCTGGGCTGGTTCCAAGTTTATTTTTAAGAGTGCTTGATAATTGTTTTGCTTTGATTTTTATTTTATTTTTTTAATTATTGCTATTTTTTAACTGCAGCTGGTGCCGTGTTTATCACCAAAGCCACCTGGCTGGGGTTGTGGTTGTTGTTCTACATGAAATGAGCCAAGTCCATTTCTACAGGTTCTATTTACAGTTCAAACACCTCAGAAAAGTGTTCCAGCACGTAAGTCCCCAAACTGCATTGCTGTCTTCTAAACTTCTTCCAGTCCTGAAGCCACATCCCAGGGATTACTGGCTGCAGTGGAATTACTGCCTTTTCCAAGGATGTGGCCATCTTCCACAGCAAGTGAATGAGAGGATCTGTTTGCTGCAGTTGTCAGCACAGAACAAAGGCCAGGGCTTTGATATTAGGAACAGGATTTCAAAACTTATGTCTTTGAAGCCTTACCAGGTGAAATATGTATTGATGTTTCAGTCCTCTGACTGTTACGTATCCTGCATCTTCAGGATGCCAAGGAGATTAAAAATACCTTCGTAAAATTCCCATAATTTGGAATTTACTCTGAGTGAGGAGACTCTCAGTAGAGTTATGCTGGTTGAAAAACTTCACTTTTATTTTTTTTAATTTTATTTATTTTTCAGGTTTCTCCCATTTCCCAAAAAGATTAGTAAAATAATTATTTTAATTTTCTGACTACAAGAAACATTTTTGAAGGAAGAAAGAAAGAAACACTTCAATTCAGGCTTCTAGAGAATTCTTCCTGAACTGCAGTAAATGTGAATCACAGCTTGACTGGAACTGGCTTTAGCTTCTATCAAAGAAAGTCTTGAGATTTGCCTTCTTGATGGTATTGGGCAAGGCAAATCTGTCCCTTGGTACAAAGAATCTGTATCATGTGTCGTTAAAATGGGCATGGTATCTGTTGTTTTTTTTACTTGAGAAAACACCAAATGTATTTTGATAATTTCTTTATCCATCCTCCCCCAGATTTAGCTGGTTTGGGGATCAAGAAACACCTTATTTTCTTGTTGTTTCTGCCTCTGTTTCAAAGTCTATAACATGTCTTTTCTCAGAGATTCACATTAACACCTTCCACTAACTTCCTCACCAGTCTGTATGGAGAAGGAACAGACCTGAGACCTCAAAACCCTGCACAAGGTACCTTGTTTGGCTTTGCATTGTCTCTTTCAGGACAGTGACTCACTTTGAACAGTAATTTCTGCAATCCCAGCTGCTGCCATGGTAAACTTGTTAACAAAGGTACACATGCTGTGGCTTAAACCATGAGACTTGTTACCCTGAGTAGTTCAGTAACATTTGTTGGGCTGATTGTTACAGGTAAATGCAAAAAGAGAGAAAGTTTTAACATATTTAGTTCCAAATTCTGACACTTCATTACCCATTTTGTGATTATTTTATTCTAAGATGTGTCTAATAAAAGATACAGATATATAAATTAGATTTTAGCTAAGTAATTAATATTTTCTTGGTTTGTTGTGTCATATTGAGCAGCAGATCAAGGAGAACAGGTGTGTTGAGAACAGATTTCCTATTTTTACACTCTTTATAGACATGATTGTAAACCAACAGGCTTGTACAAAACCTGCAAGAGACTCCAGTGAGAACTTCACTGAAATTGTTAGAAGTGTAACAAAGAATCTTGAATTCAAGTCCTAAATGGGAGACTGAACAGCAGTTACTGTTAGTGTGTTGACAGTCCCGTAGCATCCTGGCTGTAGAACTACTGCACAAGTCACAGGTCAGAGAGCTCAGGTGTCTGTTATTCTGTGCAATCTGCAGAGAATCACCCTCAGCTGTGCGTTCCGGGGTCAGTTCAGTGCTTGCTCCTTTGTGAGCCATGCTTAGAGCACATTTTTCTCCTGGTAATACCTAAGGGAAAAAATTTCACAAGGTAGGAAAAAAAACTGAGACCTTCTTTTACAGCTTACATGAAGTAACAGATGGTTGTGTTCTTGTACCTGTGAAGCAAGTTTGTACTGTTTCTGAAAGGAATGTGAGGTAGAGAATATCAAGTATATTTATTATATACAGTATACATAATGTATACTATTATGTTTATATAGTGTACATAACCTGTGTATATTTACTCACAATAACTGAGATATAAACTTGTTTTATATATATATATATATATTTAAACTGGAGAGAGATAAAAATAAATGGGAGGCAGAGAGATTGACAGAGACAGGCTATGTTTGACCTTTCTGTCTACCCGTCCCTCACCAGTCCATTGTTCCAGGTAGTGTTTTCACATGAAATGCTGCAGCCTCTGGGTGTTCATCTAATGCAGAACCTGACTGCAAGTAGGGAGTGAGATTGACAGATGCTTCTGTGTTTTACAGGCTTGCCTTCCACCAGCAGTGAATGTGTTACTAAAAGCTCAGACTTGCAATGTGATCCCATCATTCGGAGATATGGAGAAAAAAAAAGAGGCCTTACCAGCTATACTCTAACTTTAGAAGAGCAGAAAAAAAATGACTATCCCATAAAAGGTTGGGTTTTGAGGGCTGTTTGGTTGGTTTTGGTTTTGTTTTTTTTCAAATTTTAACAGTTACATGTTCTACCATGTAAGATATATGATGAGTTTTAGAACTTATCCTTATTCATGGGTGTGTTTTCCCTCTAGGCTCCCCTGGATGCAAGGACTATGTCTCCACAGAGTGTGATCAGCAGAGGACAGACAGCAGCCCCCTCTTTGGTCTGGATTGTGAAATGGTAAAAATCAATATCTGTGGCCCTACAAAATAGAGTCAAGCATCAAACTCTTACCAGCTATTCCCAAGTGAGACCAGCCCCCTGTGCTTTTGCTAAACCAGGCTGGATGTATTGGTATCTGCTGCCAGTCCCTTCATTAATGGTACCAGTGTTAATGTAGCCATGGGAAGGACTCAGGAAGCAGTTCTGGCAACAGGACATATTATGCTGAGCAGAGAGCTCAGTTCTGTGTTGGCTCTCAGAGCAACAGGTGGATCTGCCAGGCCTATCAGCAATGCTGCAGTAGCCCCAGAGACTGCTGTGGAATTCCTCCTCAGCTCTCCCCAAGGTTTGGGAAAGGAAAGATTCTTCCCTGTCATGCATCTTTCCTTTAGCCATCACAGTTCCTCTGGCAGCATGCCGTGGTGAAGATTCCTCCTTTAATGCAGTTTTGCCCTTGCAGAGATGCCTGTTTGGCATCAGCATTGAGTAACTAATGATACAACCTGGGCTCTGCTTTTAAATTGTACAATTTCTCTGGTGCTGATGCTGTCAGTGACAGCTGTGCAGTGCATAGCACAGATTGATTCTGTGAAATCAGTACTTCTTTATAATGATTTTCTCTGTGCTGTGCTTGCCTGTGTGTTTGCTGTGCTTATGGTGCACATTTAACAATTAAAATGAAGTGTGCTACAGTATAAAACCACTAGCTATGAGTAATAGATCTCCAAGTCAAGTAACTCCTTAGTAGTGATGCTGGCTGCAGCCAAAGCAGAGGTGAGCTAAGGTTTCTGAGTGGCAGCATCATGCTAATTGAACAACTGCCTCTGCTTCTTCCTGACAGTGCCTGACTGCAAAAGGGAACGAGGTCACACGTGTCTCTTTGGTGGATGCCCAGGGTCAGTGCCTCCTGAATGAGCTGGTCAAACCTGAGAGCACAGTGATGAACTACCGCACCAGGTCACTTGCACGTGTTTCTTGTCTTTCCACTTTAAAGAGCTGCAGCCCTTTCAAATTCACCCTGTGCACAGGCCCTTTCAGAAGGCTCTGGTTTGCACAGGTGCCTGCTGTGTTTCCCTCAGTGTTGAGAATACAGTTGCTTTGTGACTAAAATACACTCTGCTGCACAGTGCCCATGTGGCTACAAGCAGAAACATTGCCGTTCTGCAGTGTTGCAGGGAAAGTTCTGTTACAAAATGGTGACACACAGTACAAGTTACTCCTTACTGCTTGTTATAAAAGATGGAGGCTAAGAGTACAGGATTGCAGTCAGCTTCTCTCTGCTCCATAGCTAAATTTGCTCACATATTAAAAAATTAGAGCAGCTCATCATCTTGTACACACCTCTAGGGCTGGCCTCAGGATTATAATGAAAGCAGGCAAAACTCAAGCCTTGTCTTTTCCTAAACTTTACCTGGCTTTATCCAGGAGGTGACACCCCCTCAGGTTACTTGGAAGCAGCTCTTTCTACCAGCAGCCTTGCAGTATTTCCTTACCTGTGCTCTCTGATGCCACCAACTGCATACTTTAAGAATACTTTGGAGAAATAAACTTTTGAAACAGATGTGGTGGCACTGATAGCAGTTTACTATACCTACAGTGTACTCTCTGATGTTGGAATAGAAAGCAGCAAAATAGCATTCTGTGATTAGTTACATTGAGTTCATATTTTACATGACCTGCTTGGTAATATTCTCCAGCAGACACTGTTGTTAGTGTTGCTTTTACCTCATCCAACTTTTGTTTTAAAGATTCTCAGGAATCACAAAGAAAATGCTTCTACCAGTGAAAACAAGACTGTCAGACATCCAAACCAGGCTAAAAAAAATGCTCCCCCATGATGCAGTATTGGTGGGTCATTCTCTAAATTCTGACCTTCAGGCTTTGGAAGTGAGTATGTTTTTAAGAGTATTTTTCCCAACCTTGTGTAACTCATTTCAGACATAAAAACTCTTAGTTATTCTTTTATTAGTGAACACTTGTTAATTGCTTTTTATTATTAATAGCCCTATGCCTCTAAAGATTTAAAAGAGAAGGACTATCTTTACAGCTGTAAAATTTGCAAGGGGCTGTTCAGAACCCAAAAGGAAGGGAGGAGTCTGTTGAGACATAGGTATGATTGCAACTGAAGCTTTACCCCTCTGCTTCACCCCGATGCTTTTGATAACTCTGTCATGGAAAGAGCTGAATTCCTTTCTGTGTGTAATTTAACCAACCTAAAATGCTTGAAACATAATTAATCTCTCTAACCCAATCTCGATCTTCCCACTAGTGTTAGAGAGGAGAGTTGGACTTGTTTCATAATTTCTATTAGTCTCTTTTTGTGGATCAGATGTCTGTCAGTGAGACACTGGCAACTGAAATGAAAAGGCAGAGTTACAGGAAACTGAGGAGTTAGTGCCCAATTTTATATGACTGCTGTTCTTAAATTAAACCAGTGATGTTTTTTCTCTTCCAGATGATCCACCCCAGTGTTATTGATACTTCATTGCTTTTTGCCAGAGATGAAGGTCGAAGATTTAAGCTAAAATTTCTAGCCAAAGCTGTTTTAGGGTAAGATTATTAGTTATTATCATGGGAAATGTTAGAAACTGTCATGGTGGGTCACAGGGTCTTGCTCTGCCACAAGTTGCATCAGAATTACCATTTTATTTTTTTTGCTAAAATTTTAAAAAAAAGAAGGAGCAGACTGTGCAAGTAAGATATGATAAAGAAGAACTTACTGGCTGCTCGAAACATTAGGCAGCATAATAAATGGGCTTGTCTTTGAGCAAGCAGAGTGCTGTGACCCAAGCAGACTGGAGTCCCAGCAAAACTCACTGTGCTTATAGTGAATGTTAATACTCTGCAATGCCAAACTTCACTGAGCTGGAGGTTGTCTCCTCCTTTGTGTGCAAAGTGTGAGTTGGGTCACTGGACAAGAAAGAAGTAAAGTTAAATATAGTCATGTATCAGAGTACTGAGTATTAGCACTGCTTCTGTCAAACCCCATAAACTGTTTTGCTCAACACTGCAAAAACATTTCTTGCAGTAACTTTTGGGAGTATTTCACAAGAATGCTGCTGCAATCCTTTTTGGAGAAGGGAAAGCTCTTGCCCGAAAAGCACCCAGTTTAGAAAAGACAGGATGTTGGTCAGTGTGGAAAAACAGATAACCTGCCTGTACACCTAATTTTGATGCCCTAGGAAGGAGATTCAGTGTGAACAGAAGCTTGGGCATGATCCTACAGAAGATGCTAGAGCTGCACTGGAATTAGCTCAATTCTTCATTGAGCAAGGACCAGCAAAGGTAGTTCTATGTAGTTAAGATTTCTGTCCTTAAACACAGAACATGCATGTTGTTGTGCTTATGAACTAAAAAAGAACCATTCCTGCTCATCCTCTTGTTCCTTTAAAAGAGAAAATGGAGCTGTGATAGAGGCCTAATTTTGACAGCTTGTTACTTTCAGCATATATCCAGGTATCTGAATAACCTGAGCACTGCCAGTGTTTCAGTGCTCCCTGACATCAGTCAGTATTGCTGCTGATCTTGAAGAGGTGCATTGAGTAAAGAGGAATTGAGACATTCCAGCCTACAGGAATGCCTGTCATTTTTCCAAATGAGAGAAGAGAGAGACCTTGTGTGTTGTGGTAGTGATTCAGCTGGTCTTATGAGTCCATTGCTTGTGTTGTTGATTTCTGAGAGAACTTTTTTGGACATGATTGCTGGTTGATGCTGTCAGTGCTGCATGCTCAAAAATGACAACAGAAAATAATAAGGCAAGAAATTAATGCCTGTGTTTCTTCACTGCCAGAGTGTGCCTATGTGACTCATAGAGAAAGCACAGGCTTTTTGGTTAGCTGCAATTAGCTGATGAGATGAAAGCCAACTACTAATCTTCTTCCTTCCCTCAGGTAGCAGAACTAAACTTGGAGATGCTTCTGACAGCTGAAAAACTGGCTGAGGTCTCACAAAACAAAGCTGTACTGCAACCACAAGGATGTGGAGTCCAGAAACAGCTGAATGAGCCTTCATGTTTATCTAAACCATGGTAATAAGATTCTCAAATACTCATGTTTTTCTCCTTCGGCTGAATCCTCAGTAAAATCAAAAAAGTGCCTCATGTTTTTCAGAAGCCATCAGGATCTTCAGAGAGACAAAAGTAATTGTAGCATAGCTCTGAAAAACTCTCAGCAGTTCCATCTTAAATTTCACAGAGCATTTCCTAGGCTTCTTTTGATATTATAGACAAGAATATTCTTTCAAATTTCTTTAATGAACTGTATAATTTTTCTCTGACAAGCATTTCTTGAAAGCTTTTAATTCCCCATATTGGTAAGTACTGTGATTCACAGCTTGCTTCTCTCTGCTAGTTTTTTAGACTGCCTGCAGGTGACTGGCCAAAAACCCCTCCTTTTGGGCAGACAGGGACTAGACTCTTCCAGCCTGTGTCAGAGTAACCTGAGCACTTCAAACAAACAGGTGAATGGACTTAGAGTGGGTTGGTCTAAGCAAGTATCAAAGTAGTTCAAAGTTGTTCTTGTTCTGGGGGTGGGCAGATGAGTCCTATTTTAAAAAGCTGACTGACAGCACTGTTGACAATTGTGTTAATACCAAGTTAGCTAAATCCATTTGAACATTTCGGAAATGAGCTTTGATCCTCTGCATCCTCTCTTGACTCACCAGAGAAGAATTTCTGCCTGAGGGCTTTCTTGGACAATAATGAAAATTAAAGTTGGGAATTAAGTTCAATAGCTTTGTTTCTGATCCTCTGCAGTATCACTGTCCTGTACCTCTTTGAGCCTCATATGCTCCTTTCCCTCCAGATTCTTCAGAGAGCCTTGGAAGATGTTCCCCTGTCCACATTCAGTATCATTCAGTTCAGTTTGGGTCCAGAGTACATTGCATCTCACCTTTATGCTGGACTTAATGAAAAGGTACTGTTTTTTTCTGAGAACAGTCTTCATGCTGAGCTTGTAAAGAGATGTGATTTATCTGGAGGCACCAACTAGTTAGTTCCTTTGCTTTGTGAAGTTGCTTCTTTAATCTGTGTTCCAACAGGTGAGAAGCAAGCTGACTGACATGCTGACAATTTACGCAGGTCCTTTTGAAGAAAGCTTTTGCCTGAAGTCTGTGAAGAAAGAATTTGGGAGGTGTGGACCAATCCATTCTCTTACAGTGGTAACTGAAACATTCCAGGTAAGGAGCACTCAAAGTTTGCTGACAGGCCTGGGAGACCTGAGCAATCTTTTGGAAATATATGGATTAGAACCACAGAAATAAGTTTTATACTGTTTGGAGGGTTTTTTCTGGTTATTTAGTCATCAGGTACAAATGCAGCTCATGTGCTGCTCTGAGGGCTTTAGGGAAGCAGAGGTGCTTTTTGTCTTTCTCGGAGAACTGATAGGTTAAGGCCTTTAATGCCCAAAGGAGGAAAGGAAGTTTTTTATTAATTGATGAACTAATTGAAGGGGTTATTAACAGCTGGAGTATATGGAGTATCACATACATTATTCCCAAACCCTTTTATATTCTATTTTTAAAGAAAACAAAACCCTTTTATATTCTATTTTTAAAGAAAACAAAACTTCATTCAGGCCTGACTCTTAAAAAGGGAGGGTTAATGTGTCTCACTGATAAGCCTGAAGGGTCTTATTGTTCTGTTCCAAGCCCTATGTGCGTGTCCAATACGAAGTGCTGGAAGCTGCCCAGCTTGCTGTGGAAAGCCTAAATGGAGCTGAGGTAGCAGGATCCTGCATTAAGGTAAACATGGCAAATAGCAAAGGCCCCAGTTCTGTTCAGCCAGGCACAGCCTCCAGTATGTCTCTTTAACATCTCCTCTCAGCAGTGTCTGGGCAAATGCTGGCTGCTTGTGCTGTTACTATTTTCCTGTCCCTGGAGAATTTAGGCCCACTGGCAGAAAGCAAGTGGTTATTTCCCTCTTTATTCCTTTCTGCCTGACAGCAGAAGGGGGTTAGAAAGTATTCTGATGTCCAGCTGGAGCTTTAAAAGGAAGAGCCAAGTAACAGCTATAGAGAATATGGCATTTTAGTTTTATAGTGTTGCTGCATTACAAATATGATCTCTCTTCCTTTTTCATGACTAATTAAGTTAGCCTTCATTAGTCATGCTTTTTTCAAGGGAGGGAAAATAGCCTAGCAAGTTTTGGTAACGGGAGAAAATACTTTAAAATAGAAGCTCAGAACACAGAGCTGGGTGGGCTGATGTGCTGTTTGTTCCTGCTGCATCCACCCAGGTCCAACGACCTGTCACTGCAGCAATGCTGGACTGCGATGTTCTGATAAAGGAATTAGAACTGGATGTAGAAAATGAAGGTGTGATTTATGTGGCGGGTCTAAAGAAGTCATTAACAGAGACAGACTTGCAAGAAGAATTCAGCCACTTGAAAGACTTGGAAACGCTGTTCCTGCCAAAGGATCTCCAGAGTGGAAAGCACAGGAACTGCTGTTTCCTCAGTAAGTAGCTTCACACACAGCCTGCTTATTTCCTTCAAATAAGCTCATTCAGCAGCCCTTAGGACTTTGCTCAGACACAGCAAGAGCTACTGAAACTCAGGTATGCTCAAAGGGATGGTATTTAAAATACTCCAGTGAAAGCACATATTGTTTGGAGGAGCACTTTACAGCTAAATATTTAAAAGGAAAAAACACATGCTTAAAAAAATAAACCTTTACTTAGAAAAATTCCAGGGTAGGTAATGGGTTCCAGTACTTGAGTGTGAGGGCTGGTACTGGGCAGCTTTACACAGCCCAGTAATCACCTCTAAAAGGTGAGGACAGCCAGATGAGTGCTGCTGCATCAACTGGCATTTCTTTAGTCTGATGTTTATCTGTAGCAGAGCAAGGATCTGCTTGCTGCAGTGATTTCAGTTTCTCATCTCCCTTCTGCTCCACACCTTTAGCTGTGCCTTGCAGGTGCCAAGGAGGAGGGCAGCAACAGCACTGCCAAAGCATGTTCCCTTCTCTTTGCATTTCAGAATTCCAGAAGTCAGAGAGTGCTGTGGATGCCCTTGAAGCTATAAAGGGATGGACTGTGAAGGGTCGCGAGCTAAGAAGTAGGAATGCTCTTGCCTCAGGTCACCTCTGGAGATGGATATGGCAAATGAATCACAGCAGTGGGAAGCAAGGAAAACACATCTTCTATAAACAAATGGAGCAGCTGTCTGACTGTGTGAGTATGAGGCCACGCTGATACTTGTTGCAATTAGTGAGGAGGGACTGCCCTGAGAACCTGCAGTGGTAACTCTGAGCTGACTTTGGTGCAGAGCTGCTTGTGACGGAAGGGTCTCCTGTGCTGGAGCAAAGGGGCTGCCAAGGATCAGTTCCCACAGGGCAGTTTGGAGAGGCAATATCATAGTATAACGTGATGGCTACAGGACCCTGCATAACCTTAAAACCAGCAGAGCTGCACAGGGCAGTGGGTGAAGCTACCCAGGGACTGAAGCTGCCAGTGAAGAGCTGCCAGGGTACGGGTGTAGCAGGTGCTGCCAGAGTCACAGGAAGAGGGGAGTAGCTGTGTAGCTGCACAGGAAGGAAGAGCTCTAGTTGGGAGCTCTAGAGTTGCAGCTCTCATTTTGACCTGGAGGAAGCTGTGGTGCCACTTGAGTAGGGCCTGTGGTTCTCCCTGCAGCTCGGCCACTGCACTGCCCAGTGCCAGGCAGTAACATCACTGCTGTCCTCACCTGCACCATCCCAATACTGCCCATGGGTCAGCCTCCCCAAGTGCACTTCTAAGTGTGATTGCTGATGAATTGTGGGTTTAGTGCTTACATTCTCTTATGCAGGAGCAGGATCTAAGGAAGAAGATGAAGAAGTTAGACCACCATATCAAAAAGCTTTACAGAAGTCTGCAGAATAACACCCTGTGTGTTGTCCTCTTTCCAGGAGTGAACAGGTAACTTACCACCTATTTTACAAAGAACTAAGAGAAATACAGAGCCAAATATATTTATCTTAATCTATTAAAAATTAAAACCCTGCACAAGGAAGTGAAAGCCTGAGAGAAGGCCTGAAGAAGCCCTTGTACTTAGTCTGACTTCCCTGTCCAGCCAATAAAACCTCAGCTCGAAGTTCTGCCCGTAAGCCAGGCCTGAGTCACAAGCAGAAGAGCTGACACCACTCATGTAGCTGAGGGGCCACAGTATTGATAAATTGTAGGAGTCCTATGAGTTCTCCCACCTTCCCCTGATGGATGTTTCATCCCATCAACGAAAGGTTCTGTGGCCATGAATCAAGCAGTTTCCCCAGGAGGCAGGTTTTTTTGGGTGGTTTTGGTTTTTAAAACCACCTAAGTACTACAGCCAAGGCCCCAGCTACCAGTTGTCGTCTTGTACTCAAACGTATGTGTTCCAGCCATAGCTGATCAAGGAGGCTTAATGGCAGTGACAAACCGTCATAGCCAAGAGCTTCTCTTCATGTGATAGGCTCTAATTGTTCAGTCTCTAATAACCTTAAGAAAAAAAGAATGTGTTCTTCAATAATGAGCATTCAGCTGTCCCCCCCTCCCCAAGAATTCTAGCTTACAAACTGAGCCAGCAGCAATTCCTGCCTGATTAGCAAAGTGCTGACTCCAGGTCAGTGGGTGTGGAGCTCAGATTCAAATGCTGCCTCAGTTAGAATTGGCTGGGGGGGCCTGACCTGGGGCCTGTCAGCAGGCAGTTCAGTGGTTTGGAGGCCTTGGAGCAGCTGCTGCTTTCTTCAGCTACAGCATCATAATTCTTCCATTCTGAGCATCATTTGCTTCTTTACCCCCTGTATGCCCTCAGATACTTTGCACACTCACCTGTCCCCCCACAGAAAGGTTTGAGGTGAGGATGGCTGTGAGTTACAGTCCACCCTCTGTGTCTTTTGCAGCAGTCGGTGGGCTCAGCAGATCCAAATTTACTCTTCAAGGGGCATCTCCCCCTCCCCTCACTTGGCACAAGCTGGCATCACTGAGGGGTGTGGATCCCACCAGTAGAACAGGTGGATTTTGTAATGTGCATCCACAGGGAGCCTGTGGAAGCCCCGAGAGCCTGGCTCACACTCTGAGGCTGCTGAGTGGGTTGCATGGGAGCTCCATCTCAGGCTCAGAAGAGGTTCCTTGCCAAGAGAGGGTCCTGTGTTACTGTTTCCCAGAGGACCAAGAGTCCAGAGGAGGCTTCTTGATGAAACAGAAGGACAAATAATTCCTGGTGGGGAAAAAAGTTACAGTTTCTCAGTGTGCTGACCCTGAGGGTTGCAGGCCCCGCTCCCAGACCAGCCAAGGTTATGTGCACCAAGGCTGCCCTGAGCAGAACTAACACACCTCTTGTTTGTGTTGCAGCACACATGGATCACAACCCGGCCTTGGTCTCATGGCAATAAAAACTGATGGAGGGAGGAGTGCTTGTTAAACTGCCAAGTTTTTAAGCAAAGCCTTTTGTTAAGATATTTTTAATTACTTTAAATATTGATGTCTTTGTAAAGAGCTCTTACCATAAAAACAATAGGCTTTCACTCTGTATCTTCTAAGAACTCTAAAAATAAAAGCCATTCAAAGCATCTTAAAACACAAAACCTTTTCCATTAGCCCTTCTTGCTGTGGGTTGAGCCAGGCAAGTGCTTGGGCAGAGCTGGAACAAGCCCAGGGCAGTGCTGCACAGGGACCCATCGGATGGGCCTGTAGGATGTCGTTCCTTGCCGGAGCCCGAGGGACCAGCTGAGGCATCTTCATGGAAACCCAGGCCATAATCCAGCCAGCCAGGTTAGTGTAGAACCTGCAACAGCTGCTCAGCAGTTAACAACCACCCTGAGGAATTTTGTGGATTTCTGGAAATGTGCAGTCCTTGCCTCCTTTCCGAGAAAGTACTGTACTTAGTCCATGGAAAGGAGGAATCAGTGATTCATACTTCTTGGACAATCTCCACTTTCTCCTCCCTCCCTGACCACCCCCGCCCACCCCTTGCTCTCAAAAAAAAAAAGAAGAAGAAAAGAAGTTTCAGTGTGGCCATGGGAGGGGCAAGGAAAGCACAGGGCTGTGTGGACTTAGCACAGCAACACTTGCCACAGGGAGCTGGAAGCACCATGAGGTGATTTGCAACCTGACAGCTCCAGACCTGCCACTGCCACCTAAAATAGAGACTGTTCAAGTATCTCATTAATAGGGAATTTCCAAGCACAATGATGCTTAGGAGAGCTTTTGGCACTGGAAAAAAATGAAAAATTAAAAGGAAATGTTTGTTAAAAGGTTTGACATGAGACAAAGAGATTTCCTGGCATGAATTAGAATAAGCTGAGATAAAGCTGAAATAGTTATTCCAGAAATTATTAAATACAGCTGGTAGAATATTTACACCCTCCTACCTTCTAGCTCCAAGTTCACTGTGCTGGGCTCTTTGCTTAAGGAGGGGAAGTTGGGAATTGCTGTGTGGAGGAGGCAGGTGCAAATACAGGCAGGGAGGAGAAAGGCAAGTGCAGCACGAGCCCAGAGGCAGCAGCAGTGAGCGGGCAGGAGATGCTCATGTCAGTGCCATTCATTACTAAATTTAAAGCCTCCAAAACTCCTGAAATGAAATCTGTTATTAAACAAGACTTAGGCAGCCAATTTTTTTTCTTATAAAAAGGTCCTTTAGCCACTCCAAGTAAGCTTGGCATCCTCTGGCTGCAGCCATTGCAAACTGGGATAAGCAACAACATCAACATGAAAGGGAGCCAGTGCCTTCCCCAGCATGGCCCAGCAGACACCACGGGGTCAGGCAGCTCAGGGGAAGGGGTGAATGGCACTGACTCCAGCACTCATCTCTGTAAGGATTCCTTCCTGTTCACACTGTTCACATCCAGCATCTCCCTGTTGCAGACACTTGCACTGCAGAGTCAAAAAAAAAACCAGCTAGTTTTCATTCCACACACACTTAAAAATGATGTGGTCACCTCCCGGCAAGGACTAGGCAGGATTTAGTAAGCATCCAGGATTCCTGCTTGAGAACTCAGATGACAAATAAAACTAGCAAGAGTCCTATTTATAGGCATGAAAAAATAAGTAATTTGTCCCTTTTTAATTGAAAAATGCAAAAAGGACTTCAGCTTTAAATAAGACATTTTGTACAAAGCTTGAGCACAAAAAAGTGAACACCAACGTGTCATTATGTAAACACCACAAATGTTACTCATTTGTTCAGTAACGCACAGAACAGCGTGCAAGTTCCCTTTCCAGGGGGTGAGATTTCTGTAGCTGTTCCCCTCCCCTCAGACCTTACTGGAATACAGGAAACCCAGAAGCTTTGGAACATTGAGAAGCTACAGTAGTCAGGATACATTGTGACTAACCGATTTTTTTTGTTGTTTTTTCTTTAAGGGATTGGTCATTTAAATATACAGAAGTACAATAATCTCACAGGTAAATGAATGGCAGCTTGGATTAGAAAAAGCACCAAAATATTTAATATACATCTGGCACAAATTTCACAAGAAGTCAGTAATGAACAAACCAATGCTTTGCTTATAAGAAAAGAAAAACCTCAGACTGCACTTAATGCTCTTTTTCCAAAAGGGACACAACAAGAACATTGCACTCAGGATTGCTATCAAGTAAAGACAACCTTCTTATCACACCCTATTTGCATTGTGCCTTAGATTGCACATTCCGTAAGATGCTGTTTCCATTCTGTTCCAGACAACAATGGTGAGCAAAATTTGATACAAGAAAAGTAACTGTAAAACTAAAAACCAAATGGGATTCAGTAGATACCTCATCCTGAAATTATCCCACTTTTTGTCTAGGTCATGGTTTCAAATTTGGCTGCATCCCTTTGAAAAAAGATCCCACATGAAACAGAATTTACTCCAGCCATTTTCAAGCATTACATTTACACGGCACTTCTGACACTGCTGGCCCGAAGAGGGCCCGGGGGCTGCTCCGTGACACGCAACACATTCATCATTTCCCAGAGCGAGAAAATTGGGCTCCCTCTCGGTAAGTCTGAAAAGGCAAAACACTCTCCTGGCACGAAGATGTGACCCTGCCCACCCTTGCTGGTTACTGAGGAGCCAAGAGACCCATCAGCAAGCTGTGTTCACACGAGATCAGTGACAGCCACACAAAGCTGTGCTCCCAGTACTGCCTTGGTTACACTGAGTGACTTGTCTGGGAGCAAACACGATCAAAATGCATTCCTTCCACAGAGGGGCACTTGAGGCTAAACTGGGGCCTCAAGAAAGGAACCCCCAACCAGCTCTCCCAGACTGACCCTTCTCCAGGCAGCCCATCAAGGCCTTGCATGTGCTTCATGCCCTCAAGACCAGCCAGTGCAAACCCCAATAACATTGGGTCAGGACCTAATTCTGCCAGTTTCATCCATGGCTCCTGGAACTCGAGTTACTCAGCAACTAACAGCACGAGGCCTTCCAACCATTTCTGCCACTCCATCTTCCTTTTTAAAGACTATTTCAAACTTACAGATAAGAAAACAAGCATATTTTTAAGATAACTATGTTTAATGTGACTTAAAAAAATCACAACTTCAAAATATTGAGCACTATCCAGTCCCCTAACGTGTAATACACCTGGGAGTAGCAGCCAGCCTTTAGCTCCACTGATCCTCTGTGCGGGTTTGCCACCTCTGGTCACACGATCTCCACTCTCATGGGCCCAGAGAAGAGCAAGAGTCAGCAGCTGTAACTGCATAAAATGGCAACATTCAAGTAAACATGCTGGTTCAAGAATAGGCAACCTTTAGTCCAAATATAATTTACAGGAGGGAAAAAACCCCCACATTACAGCACAAACACTGGAGATAGATATTTTTTCCTGTGTATGAAATGACATGTTATCCAAAAAGGGCTTATCTGAAGAGTGCAATTATGCAAAGATAGAAACTTATTACAAATTTAAAAAAAAATAGTATAACCTACAGAACCTGTTGGATTTTCAGAGACTGAGGATTGCAATAGGAGCGAGGAACTGCTGCAATGTCAGTGATTTAAGGCAAGCTGTCAGGACAGGAACGTCCATGCTCCTTTTATCTGTTGTCTCGCATGTCCCCCCCTTCTCCCAAAACACATGTCCATCCTAATAGTGCAAGAGGTCACACCCCAAAAGCAGCCCTGACACTGGAAGAAGAATCTTGCAGCAACAGTTGCTACAGCATTGCATCTCCTGGGGATTTGCCAGTAATTGTGCTGTAGTTTGCTTTGGGGAGGGAAAGCAAGGGACACAGATGTGCTGTGTGAAAAAGACACCCCCTCAATGCACTAATGAACACAGCTGAGCACTGAAGCCACCCTGGCACCTCCAGTCCCCTTGAGAATGCTCCAGCTTTACTCAAGCATAAGGGTTTCATCCTGAGCAGGATTCTGACCTCAAGGAGGAAAAGGATGAGCGTAGCTTTTATGCTTTTGCAGCTCCCATCTTTGCTGGGTGTTACAGGTCCAGTATAACACGAACAAAACACAGTATTTTTGATTAAAATAAAAATACACTCATGGCACTGCATCAGGTGGGTTCCTAAAGCTTTTCAAGGGCAAATGAGAAGGCTGGTGGCTCCCTCCTGGGGAGCAGCTGCTCCATGTTCAATTCACTGTCAGTACAGGTAGCCCTAGCAGGGAGGAGGATGTGCTGACAGAAGCCCCTGAGCCACAGGCCACGGAGCTCTGCCCGGCTGCTCTATTGCACTCACACGTAGCACCCGGGAGGACCAACACACTTGTTTGCAGCTTGACCCGGCTCCCTTTCAAGGGTCCATTGCATACACGTTAAACACAGTATACCAAAAACCATGGCAAATAGATAATACTTAACTTGGGTCAATTAAAAAAAATAGATTACTCACCCAGGCACAAAATCCTGGGACAAAGGGATGGTGACCTTCAACTATTCAAGTCTAAGAACAAGAGGTAGAGATACCTATGTACTTCATGGTGAAGGAGTTACAGCCTTCTTTCTGTCTTACAATCTCGTGTATTTCCCTTCAGTTGACACTATAAAACCAAAGTTCAATCTTCAATAGTCCAGAGAGAAAATGTTAACACTGGTGGGTTTGTTTGCACACAACAAAGTTTAAGCAGACACTTTGCTTTTAATACTTATTTGAAAAAATACATTTTGCTCTATATTGACGCACTACCCTGAAGAATTTTGAGTTTCAGGTTAAGCATCTTCCTTTTTAATATGAAGACCTAAATTCACATGCATACACTCTGAGCTCACACTGTGAGCCCAAGGGAAGAACTGGGTGCCCGATTTACTGAGGACCTTCTAAGAAAGGATCACACTGCAGAACACAAGGCTGCAAGACCCAGAAACTCACAATGACTATTATTTTCCAAAGAATGGGAATGATGTAACCTCAGTCAACAAATCATATCACAACTGAGGTGGCTATTAAACTACATGGTGTTCAACTTTGCTGAGCTTCTTTTAAAAAACAAGGCTTAGAACTGTAAGGAAGATACTTATGTTGACAGTGTCATGAAAAGACTAAGGTCACTGGTCAGTGCATAGCCAAGCCTGGGAACCAGGGATGACAGGCTAGTCCTGGATCCATGGGTTCCTCAGGCTCTGATGGACATGGGAGGAGTGAAACAAAAGCCCCACAGGCAGAGATGCTGCTGCCCCCAGCACCAACCCCAGTCACTCACTCAGCAGAGAAGGGCGAACTCCTTTCACGCTCTAACTGTGCTTGGCTGAGAAGCAGCCGAGGTTCAGAGGCTCATCCATGGGCAGATCTGCCAGGCCAGCCTGGGGAAGCTGCTCCCAGTATTCCCAACTGCCACAGGCTCCAGCTGTCTGCTTTTATGCCACCTGCCACACCTGCAGTTCTTTTTCCTGTGGTTCTTCCATTACAATTGCACAGAACTAAAAAGCTGTAATTCTACATGAAGAGTAGCACCAGCAGCAAGTAAACTCACAGTTCCAATTCCTTTCCTCGGTCATGTTCTGTGGCCAGCTATGGGCAGGATCTTTCAAATCCTTACTTGAATCAACCAATAGTCTTTGACCTCAGAAATGCACCCATGTGAGTACAATTTAGCACAGCTGAGCCTCCAGTTGATCCGGAAGCCAACCTTTAAAGGTGTTGCAAACTATAATATGGTGCAGGTGGTCAGCCTTTTATTACCAGGGCCTAAAGTTTACACGAGTTATATTTCTTTGCATATAAGAGAAGGCAGTAAAATGCCACAGACTGTGGATGTCAGACCAGTTTTCCAGTATATTACTATAACTATATAGCTATCTATAGTTATTTATCCCAAGTTGCAGCAGATTCACTACATGCATAAAGTTCCCTAATGCAAACTCTAATTAAAAAAAAAAAAAATTAAAAATTGAACAGTTGCAATGGTTTCAAGGATTTCATCAACATCACTGCTCACTTACAGTCCTGTGCCCTACACAATAAAGATTTAAATTATATAAAAATGAAGAGTGAATGTATTTGGCCTGTTCCACAGATATTCACAGTTTAACCATTAAACAAGCATATTTTCAGAAGCTTCAGTATTATGAAAGACTTCCCAGAAACACGTGCAAACCCCAGTCCCCCACCCCAGCATTACAGAGCACGGGTGAGTCTCATTTAGGATCACAAAATCACCAGGCAATCCAAGGAAGGTCTGACGGCCTCGCTCACTGTCAGCACTGCCAAAGAGCTGCACCTCCAGCTCCTGGTTCAGGGTTTAAAACGGATACAGGTCTAGTTTGAGTTCTGTAAATGGTAATTAAAAGACTGAAATTAGGCTAAAAATAAATGGTACTTTGCTAGATAGATCATTTGGCTATTTTTGCAAGTATTCTGCCCAGTGGGTGGAGTTGCTCCTGCTCCTGGAAGCAGAACAGGAGCAGGGCTGTGCCCCCCACTGAACACGTGGGAACTCAGCCACTGGCAATGGTATGTCCTTTCCCCAGCAGGAAACCAGATTTTCCCTTCCTGCATGTTCACCTCTGCCTTTGAAAAGAAGCTGTATTCCATCTGATACATTAAAATGGCTGAGCTTGATGTACTACAGATTGATTTCTTCACTACTGTCCACATTCCGACCACAAGATAAACATCTTCCTAAAAAAGCTCTATCCCTCACCCTTTGGAGCTGCTGCATGTTGGCATGTAAATGAGAAGCAGCCCCTGCCCTGATCTGGTGTGCAGGCATGCACTGGCTGTCCAGATGAATAGTTAGTCTTCACACTCTGGACATTTTAAATTTCCTTTAGGGAAAAAAGAAAACCTAAGTGATGACCAAAGCATTTAATAGCTGAATGAATGAAGTCTCAAACTCAGAAATACAGTCTTCATTTACTACCAAATCAGTCTCCGTCTGGAACATTTCCTAACAAAGCAGCCTCTATTGGGGAATTTATTTTAGTTTTTTAAAAGTAACAGCACCAACAAAAGTCTTGCCATAAATTCAACAATACCAGCACAAGTGCTTTGGCCTGCTTTGCTCACCAAACCAGAATAAGGTTTTGCTGCCAAACAGTGCTTGTGCCACTGTAGCTTGGATGGTTATAGTAGCAAGGACAAAGCTTTGGGTGTATTTTCCCATGAAACAGCAACGTCAGGCTCTCCTCCTGCAAAGGGACAGACTCAGCTGCATCTAAAACAACCACATTTGTTTTCCACAGCTTGTCTCCCAGCAAGAGCAGCAGGGACAAAACTCTCCTTTTATTAGATTAAAGAGATGCTATCTGTGGCTTGTGGGTTTGTTTTTAAACAGCTTCCATTACCCACATTTTGTTAGTGATTTATGACCTCAGAGCCAAGCTATTGCAGAGGCTGCACACCAGCAAAGCCAGTCCCAGAACTCGGGCAGATCCTGCTCCTCTCTCTGTTAACCCCTCTGGGGCACAGCAGATGTGCAAAGCATGACATCCTGGATCTGGTAACAAGCTCACCAGTTAAAACCTGTTTCCCTTTAGCTTTAAAACCCTTATATCACAAAAGCCATTAGATGCTATGATGACTGTCCAGGCTTTTTTTTTTGGTTTGGTCTGTTTTCTTGAGTTGAAGTCATTTTATGATCCTGAAACGCAGCACTGAAAATAAAAGGTGTGTAATGGAAGTATATCAAATTAACTAAGCCAGCACTTGGCTGTAGAGAAAGCCTTGGCAATCATTCCTTTTACCAAAAGGTGTAAAAAAGTTGACATACTAAAATTAAAAAAGGTAGCATCAATAACCAAAAAAGTTTCAACCAGTGTTAATAAAACTCCCTTTAAGTCACAACAATTTCAACAGGCAAATAGTCCCAATACAGGCATTGTAAAATAATAAATTGACTCCTATCCAAATATTATCAAATCAGTCTAAAAATGACTCATCTACACTGTTGTCATTAAGAACACATTAAGAATTCACTTTGTCATCAGATGCCGATATTGTTTCTCCAGAAAGTGTGGAGTATTAACTGCAATTTAGCAATTAAACATAGGTTTTAAAAAATTGGTTTGTCAATATTAATGCAAAAGATAGTTCCTTACATAGAAGTACTGTGCTTGCCAGACAAGTAAGGTAATATTTTAGGTATAAATCAAACAAATTAAAGCAGAATTATACCACAGTTTTCCTTGAAGACTTAGGATTTGTGTGTTGCTTCTGTCAATGTTTAGCAAACTTAAGAAGCAGAACCTTTGGTTCTTTTAGTCAAGTAAAAATATTCTCATGTAACCACAAAAATACAACTTCCAGAGAAAATGGAAGTCCATCAACAAGTCCACTTTCAATAAAACTGAGGTAGTACTGCTCTTTTATTACATGAATGTGTAAAGAGATTTAGATACAAATCATCATCTACCACTCAGTTGACTGACAGGTACAGTAATTTTATAAAACAATCCCAACATTTAGTCTGAAAGTCCAAAAAAAGGAATGATCTGGACTCACTCACTAAGAGTTAGCTCAAAATGAGAAATAGCCATCTTACAAAAAGCTGTTGCTTATGTTGGGTTTTAGAGCCTTATTACCTGGGATTAATGCATTTATAGTTAACACTGCTGTTCATCTTGGTATAAAACCTTAAAATTATTACAGCCTAAAATTTCAACAATGTAAACAGCACTACACACAGTACAGACCTGCCCTGACAGATGTAGTATGAAAAACTTAATCTGGCACTGTATAATTTAGCAATGTTAATTTAACCTAACTAAAAAGATCTACATTGTGCAAGAAATATCAGACTTACTTATACTAATCTGAAGTCTTAAAAAAAACAAACCCCCAAAACGCTTAACTTGTAGCCAGGGTCAAATATTTCAGGGCAAGAGTAAAAGGAATAACCAAAATTAAGAAAGTGCCTAAAACATGATACAGCATTTTAGAGCCCTTTCAAAGACAAGGCAGAAAAAGGTGTAAAGTAGAAAAATCTGGAGCCTCGGTAATTTCCAGAAACATCCAGAGTTTACGTTTTGTGAAGGGCAACAAGTTGCTTTCATCACTGCTGCTCGGACACCGCTAAGTCTGTTCTTCACACAGGCCCTCTGTGTCCGAAGGTGTAACACATTTGGTTTCCTCCTCCTTTTTCCTTCGCTCCATTTCCCACTCCACAAAGGTGTCAAAGAGACTCGGCCAGGCCTCGTCCTCGCTGTAGTTGCTAAGGTCCGGTCCAATCACCTGAGTAAAATTTAGAAACATGTTCCACGTGTCCCGGGAGATTCCCTTGATTCCTGAGGGGTTCTTGATTAGGAAGTGTAACCACTGGTCCAAAATAGGGGGCTTGTTTTGGGTGAAGACTAATTTCCAAAGGGCAATGGCTATTTCCCGATGTAGCGACCTCTGTCCTTCTTCAGAGTCCAGGCCAAACTGGAAGGTGAAACGATAGAGATCCTTGAATTTATCTTCCTGCTTGGCTTCGTTTAGGAGGCTGGGGAACCTTGCACAGATGCCATCAATGCTGTCTGCGTTTATTGCTTTGCAGCCTTCGAAAAACTCCTTCCTATGAAGCAAGAGAAGAGAAATCAGTGTGAGCACTTCCCACCGACCTCACGTGCCGAACACTTCCCATCTCCATTCAGCTACAGCAAACTCAGATTACCTGGAACAAGACAAGGTGTACCCTCAGCCAGGTGACACAAAGATTTTGGCAGTTCCTTACAGCCTGGGGAAACACACATAGCCCCCAAATGTCAGCATTTGAAAGACTTTGCTGTCTGGCTTTCTGACTACTGGGCACTACCACATCCAGTGCCTTGCACATTAAAAAATGAATCTAATTTACCACAGAGGAAATTCCAAATGCTTGAAATTAACACATTTACCCCAACTTGATTCAAACATTGCACATGTCTAAATGCCCATGCTCTGGGTAAGCTGTTCTTAAGGGACAGAGCAGTTCACTGGTAACTTTCCTGTGGTTTTTGGTTGCAAGATCAAGTGTGCCAACAGTGACAGTCAGCAAGGCACCTGCTGAGAGTGTGGAAGGGAGCAGAGCATCACACAGCACAGGCCATAACACAATGTGTGAACACTGCTCAAAGCACCTGTCTTGGACCAACTGGCTGACTAACACTCTGGCCAAATGGGTGGATGGTTAGCTCTGATCAATCTGATGCTCCTCAGCAAATGTTGTAAGCAGCCAGCATTAACCAGAGCTGGGCAGGCTGATGCAGGATGGGCTAGAGGGAGGACAGGAGATGGAGCAGCACTCAGGAGAACAGACCATGTTGCTTTCCTTGATGGAAGACGTCAGTCAGCACCTGTGTCATGGAGTAACCCCTCAGCACTAGAGTTGGCCTCTCCAAGAAAATCAAAGCCATGTTAACAAAACTCATGGTGGTTTGTGCAGACACTGCTTACAGTTCCTTTACCATCTTAGCAAACACCTGTGCAGTCAGCCTCCAGTAAATCCACATCTGCATTCCAGACTAACTCACCCATGTGACACACACCCACAGCCACAAACACTCTGAAGATGCTGGAAGAGCTATCTGTGCCCAGTGCACAGCAAAGGCTTGGCTCAAGGCTCTGAACACCAAAGTAATGTTGAAAGTTATAAGCCCAGTAAAAATAGGCAGCGTTACTCAAACCAATCTAGACAGACTGAAAAATAAAAATATTCCTCCTCTCTTGGCAAGTCCCTGTAGACAGTCTTTACTTGCTCTTACCTGGACATTGCTCATCAGGCTGGGGGAGGCTGTTGCAGTTTGGGTTTGGCTGTGGGCTTTGTGGGGTCAGTTTTAGCCGTTCTGCTGTTTCCTGTAGCATCACACATGCTGTGAGCCTGCTGACTGAGCCCCTTGTCCAGAAGGGCAGACAGCACTTTGAACAGCAATCACGTGTCAGCCAGTATGAGACTCCTAGCAGTATCAAAACCCTCACGTTTCCTGTCCTCACTCTGCTTTAGCAGGAGTACTCTTGGAAAAAGACATCAAGTGTAACACTGATCGAGCAGGAACAATTCTATCATTCTTTCACAGACTGGTAACAGAGTTGGTAGCAATTACTAGAGAATCTCATATTACTTTAAAGGAAGAATTAATTTCAGCGTCCAAGATAACTCAGGATACAGCAAACTGCTTTTGGTAAATCACAAATAAATCAATGTCTACAGAATCTCACTACACTGTTCATCATTAGCAGCATAATGGCCAAAAACACATCTCCTGAAACCCACTGTCAGGGGAAGGGGAAAAGAAGACAACACAAAGCTTACCTTCTGCAGTGGTAGGAATGAATTTGATCAAAATGCAAGTGTTAAAAGAAATAAGTAAGTGAAGCTAATGAGGCTGTGTCTCCAACACACAGCTGACAGGATACACTTTAACATATGAAAATAATTACAAGTTCTACAAGAACTAACCTTGTAAATTTGCACATGGTAGCAGCCTGGAATTTCCAAGCCAAAACTAGTACTTTGAATTCAGTGGGATCAACACAGAGGTCATTGCAAAATCGTTCCATTCCTTCTTCCAGTATGGCATCTTCCCGTTCATCCTTATACCTCCTGAACAACTCCCCAATCCTCTGAAGAGAAGATTCCTCTGCGCTGCAAACAGAGTCTTTCTTTGTGTCTCCAGAAAACGTTGGAGGCTGACAGGACTCTACAGCAGCATCCGTTTTCTTTGTCCCATTCACAAGGATGTCTCCTGAAGCCTTCCCACACGCTGAGCCATGGTCATCTTTGTGCACTGCACTTCTCTTGCTGTGGGATTTGCTGCCGGATTCTCTCTCCCCATTTTTGCTGCCAAGGGTAGAAGAAGGATTCTTGCACTTGGTGACGCACTGGCCCATGATGTTGCAAGCCCAGCTCCTAGTGCAGTCCCCCTGCCCTCGGACACCCTCGCAGCTGCTCCTCAACACATCTCACCATGCCATTAGCAGCACTCAGCTAACCTGAAAAACAGTTTCAGAGTCAAATTGCTGTCTCTCTGCAAAGAATACTTTAAGTATTAAATGTGGGATAACATTTGCCAATAAGCGACTGACTTCAGGATATTTAAGTTTTGCCTCCTGAAAGGAGCAGTGTACAGAAGGCTGGCATATGCCATAAATTTCAGGCAATTCAGACTGTTTTACCTAGAAATCAATGCAGCTCACTCAGTGGCTGCAGTATCCTAACGGGTCCTAATAAAGGAAATTCCTAAAATTCTTACTGCAACATAGGTTACAAAGAGCTTGATTCATGTACAGGCTTCATCAAGACAGACTGCTCTAACCCAGAAATATTTTTAAAGGAAATGGTTTTTAAAAGTGTAGCCACATTTTATATATAGAACATACACCACTGAAACAAAGCAGGGCAGGGGGGATGGGGACACTGATGGGACAACCTGGCAGAGACCTAAGTATCGGATCTAGTCTGTATCCTCAGCAAAGGAGCAAGAGTGGGCTTGGGGGGTTGGCTGTTTGCTTTTTTTTTGTGGAAGAGGGAGAGTGGAAGCTGTGTGTTTGTTTTTAAACAGAGTTTGGAATCTAGGTTTTCTAATACTTAAAACATACACAGAGTGTGTTTGCAGAAAGGAAGGCAACACTCACTTTTCATGCAAGAGGGTGTTCAAGAATTGTTCATTGTTTCAAGTGAGCTCCTCCCTTCAGGTAATGAGACAGACAGGGGAGGGGGCCTTCTTAATGAAACCTCTTCAGACAGACACATGCAGATAAGAAGTAGTAATTCCAGTTCAGGCTTTTTTTTTTTTTTTTTTTTTAATAAAAATTAAAATGCCAAAATGATTTCATCATACTCTGTTTTTATAAATCACAAAGCCATGCATATTTGGAAAAGATATTTACCCACAGAAAAGGGTTCTCAAATTTTCCCTATTAAAGCCAAACTCACACTCTGACACTGCCCTATCAGCAGGCAGCCACGCCACGGCCAGTCCATTTCTCAGAAACATCAACTCCAAGAAAGCAATTGCTTATCATATTCTTCCTTTACCCACTCATTTGCATTTCACCTCTGCTGTCAGTTAGGCAAAAGCCTCAAACACAAAAATTGGGTTTGCCTTGTCTTTGTGTACTCCTTCCAGGTGAGAATTAGTACAAGAAAGAAGAGAGAGAAAAAAAATAAGAAATAAAATAGATGTCATGTCAGTTTTTCTGTATTCTTTCTTGGATAAAGCTCTTCTGAGGTTGAACCCCTGTTTTAAGCTGTAAACAGCAGCAACAAGTACAGATGAATTCTCAAATATTAAGGCTTCCAAACATAAATCTTCTCTCAGCCATTATACCTGTTTTGACAAAACAGCAGCTTCAAGAACAAAAAATTTTGCCAGTGCAACTACAACAGCCAAGACGCTGGTTTTGACTACCTGCCTTCCCTTTCCCTCCCCAGTCCCCTCTCTTCAGCACATAACCCACACACATAACTAACAAATACCTATTTTTAAGCAGATAAAGGCACAAACACCCTTTCATCACACTGCTTTAAAGATTAACTTTGTGGCATCATTTTATAGGCAAGTGAAGTTCAATTTAATGTATTCAAGAAATTCTTATTAATTTGTATCTTAAAGGATTCTTGAAAATATGCATACTGAAAAGACAATTTCACTGGTCCTTAGTACTCCACAGCTCTGTGAATTGCAGAGCACAGCCTGGCACTGATTCCTGTGCTGCCATGTGCCTGAGCAACATCATCTCTAGTCTACAACAGTCATTATTCTATTACACCAAAATAAAAGGATATTAGTAGGCAGAGTAAAAACTGCTTAGTGATTAACTCCCAGATACCAGCTTTTTTTCCCCCCTCATCTTTAAATTCATCAGAACTCAAATGCTCAATCTATGCTAATTCTTGCTCTTCCATCAGTTTCTCAGGGGCAGGAAATTGGACAAGTTTTTCTTTAGAGAGAAGCATGCAGGTAAAAGAACAGAATTAAAAAAGATCCTGAGTAAAGACTAGTGTTACAGTTTAAAGCAGTTTAGGTACTATAAAAAAACTTTCTGCTCAAAAACATAACAGCAATTATTAGCTATTGGTGATTTGGAACAGCTTTCCCTATGGGCAGGAATAGCTGCCTATTAGCGAGCAGTACTTTCCTCTAGAGTAGCTGATAGTAGTCAGATCACACACAGCTTAATTGACAGGGATTAATCCAGCTCACTTTAGGAATCCAAATTTAAAGTTAAAAAAAAAAAAAAAAAGGCAGTTTGCAAGACTGACAGACTGTGTCCATAACTCTTCCTAATACAAGTGATTCATGCTGTCATGCTTCCTAAGCAACAGCTCATATTAGTGACAATAATCTAATATTCAGATAGACTAAGTGACATCACCAGCCTGATGAAACTGATGGGGTTTAAAGTCATTTGCTATAACAAAAAGAGCACTACAATACAGAGTGAAGGTCAGCCAGCATTATGAGACACCTGCATGTGAGGAAGTATCCCAATCCAAAAACCACTGGCAAGCACTGTAGCATTTACCCACAGAGTGCAGAATAACCACGTCCCCTGCATTGTACCCCTCTAACAAGCATTTTCTGTACTCTTACTTGCCTTACCAGGAGCCCAGTGCTGCTCCTGAACAGTCACTGCCTGGGCACTGCCAGCACTGCTCTCCACTGCAGGAACAGAGTTCTTCCTTCCTCCGCCCTCCCGAGGAGGCTTTCAGAGCACAGTCCTTCTCCTTGTGAACAAACACCAGGAGATACTGATGTACAGTTGCTGCAATTCCTCACTTTTCTACTACATGAAACTTGATGCCATGTGCCAAATACTTAGAAGTATTCTACCCCAAAAATAGCAAAACCAGCTTCGCAAAAAACAAAAACAAAGCCCGACTGCATCCGCTGGCAGGCTGTGCACATATCTGGTTTTGTGAGAGAAAAGTCTTCTGGCACTCCATCAGTTACCCTTTTGTAAATCGACTTCACTGAGCTGGATCCACTTCACTTAGGAGTCACCTCCGCTTCCTACATGACTCAGGTTTCAAGGCATGAAAGGAACAAGAGCCTCAGAAGGAGATAGAAACGAGTGGGAGAAGCCGGCTCCTTTGTTAAGGAAGGAGAGAGAGATCTTATTGCAGCATCAGGAGCTGCACTGAAGCCAGTGCTCAGGGAGTGTGAGGGAGCACCCCCAGGAAGGTGAGCAGAGCTGTCATTTACCTGCAGAGCAACGCCAGTGTCACGTCTCAGTCACACCAAGCACAGCCACAAGGACATGCAGAGATATTGCTCCCAGCTGGATCAGGAACCACAAGTGTAAACTTCCCACGTGCCCGAAGGTTACACTGGATTGGTGGCAAAGCACCAATTCCAAAAGGATCGAATCCCAAGAGCAAAATTACTGCAAGAGGCTTGTACAACATAAAAGCAAGACATAAAAGGCAGCAATGACCACCACTTTTGCCATTCTGCGGAAAAAGATCAAAATTCAGGGCTAAGGTTGGAATGTGCTCAATGCTACAGGATGCAGAACTCCCAAAGAAGTTTATTACTCAGACAAGGATTGAGCAATGACCACCAGTACATATGAATCACTGAGAAGCCCATGAGGCCACCATCCACATAAGAGGAACTGCAAAGCAGAGATCAACAATAACGTTCTCTGCACCTTTCTAGAAGGGAGGCAGCAATGGGGAACACAGAAAGACCAGGCTGGTGAATGCAGCCAGTTAAAGGCAAGTCACCCTCTAACAAGGAGGGATGTGCAGAATCACATGGCCCCATACATAAAATAAAAAAACCTAGAGAAGATTGCAAAGACCTTGGCCAGTGCTTGGTGGGGCTTTTTGGTTTGGTGGGATTTTTGCTAAGTGCTGTAAGGAATTTAGTTTTTCTCCGTTTTCAAGTGATCAGATCACACTAACCCAAGATTTGAAGGGAGCAAAACAAAGTGACTCAGTAATAACTCTCTGTCATACAAGCACACCATGGCACAATTGAAAATGGCAGCACTGAAGTGGGAGAGAGCTGGCAGGAGGGGAGAAGATGCAAAGGAGATATTTAAGTAACCCTGTATTTTTCTTTAATGACTGATGTTATTGTAGTAATAGAAATTATTGGATATGTCCAAAGAATAACAACCAAAACAAGCATTATGCTGTTTAATAAAGTGTTGCATCAGAAAGTATTTACAATGAGTTTTCAAATGGGGAAAGTATCAAGAGAATAGAAGAAGAAAAACCTTCCATACATTCAAGAGCACCTCAAAGACAAATTTTAGGAAATCTCATAACAAAAGAGGACACAGCTCAGCCAACCATTAAATCCCTTTCCAAGTAGCAGTTCACTAGCTAAGGCAACGACAACATTGCTAGAGCTTAACTAAGCCTCAACTCCCCTCAGCTTTTCACAAATTCTTGAGCATAGTCTACAAGAATTTTACAGAATTTCACTATGCATTATCTACCTTTTAGTGGACAGGGATACATGAATTCTAAAACAGCTGAGAGTAGGGAACAATATCATGGGTGCCCTGTCTTTTACCAGCTCTGAACAGATATGCACAGCTTTCCACTGGGGAGGCAGGGGAGGATCACTGCCACTGCTGAACCCAGAGCAGTCACTGCTCTAACAATTGATGCTGGGCAAGTGATCTTGCAAGCAAACAGCTAATACTTACATAGTTTCAGCTACAGAGGGAATCATTCCACTAGCTTCACAGCTTCCTTCAGGCTCCCGGGGTTCCACATAGAATGCTGGAAGACAAAAGACCACACAAATCTTGACATTTAAAACCATGAAATGCACCAAATCACTGAGAACCAATTATGCATTTAATAAAACCTTTCAGAACCAAACTTCATTTGTTCAGAGTAATTTTATAAAAAACCACTTCACTTTTTGACTTACAAAGTGGCATTACCATTAACTCTGTATTGTTATATAAAGCATAAAACAGGTACTGAAAACAGACGAGTTCAAATGTTTGTTAGAAGTAAATACACACTTCCGGATACTTTCATGGCTTTCAGCATGGGAGAGTTAAGTCCTCATTTCATGCACTCAAAGCAAAACAGAGGACATGCTATCATTGTCACTGCATGTTAGCTGAGTGGCTGTTTAATCTGTGAATGCCAGACAGCTGCTACCTAGCAAAGCATAATTTGGGTCTGGACAGTAATTCTCTTTTTTCATTCTCTAGCACATTCTTTTCCATGTTTGTTTTCCCATGTTCAGTTGAGCTGGCTCAACTTCACTTCTCTTAAATTCCCAGCTCTGCTATATAACTATGAACCTCTGAAGAGATGACAGACAAAGGTATGTCTGGTTTGTGTAGCGAGAGCTACAACTGCAGCCTCTAGTTAACACCTCTGTATCTGATCTACAAGAAAAACAACAAACAAGAAATCTCTGGCAACACTCTCCTGCTCTACCATACTAACAGAAACACTAAAATGTCTTGTTTTTACAGCTCTTAGTACATCCAGGGAGCAGACAGGTGATCAAAAGCTGCCTTGCTGCATACTTACCTTTTGCATAAGATCTACTTCTTAGGAAACAAGTAGAAACATTAGCTTGTTCAGTGCTTTCTTTAGTAGAAAGCAGGGAATGAATGTAGAAAGACAACCATGAAACAAGGGCTTATCATACACGTCAATCTCCACATAAGTTGAGTTTTCCCCAAACCTGAGTCTTGTATTTGGATTAGGACAAATTTGACTGACAAATAAAACCTAATTCAGATCAAAGCTTTTAAAAAAAGCTTTAAAAGCCCAGAGAAACAGGCGTCCAAAATGTTTCAAAATACCTAGAAATCCTGGAGTGGTATTTTTGCCCACATACACAAACAGAGCAAAAATACATCTCCACTGAACTGTTTCTCGGCATTTACTGTTGAGACGGATAGACCAAAAAACTTCATGCTGGGTTTATATCCTGTGCTCCCAAATATCATCATTCACACAAACAACAACTCTGATGCCCTTCCGTGGCCTCACAGCTCTTTAGCAGACACTCCTGTGGGTGCAGAGCCACCGGCCAGCCCTAACGTGCAGGGAGGCAGAGGAGCACCCGCCTCTCTCGTGGTGGAAGTAGTGGCTTGGATTTCTTCCTGTTTGACTACAGCATCCCATGAATTTTAAGAATGTAAGAAAATCTAACATCTGGCACTTCTATGTTAATTTCTTTTGGCCCCCTATATCTAAACAATTCCTTTTATAAATCATCAGGGAGGAAAGAAGAGAGAAGGAGGACACAGGGCACGGTGCAGCTTCATTCCTCAGGAACCTGTTTAAACACAGGAGAAGCAACACCTTACAGTTCACATTTTGAAGATCATTGTCATGGCAACTTTATGCAACAAACTACTTTTCAAATATATTTGTATTTCTTTGGAAGAAATCTGTGGTCCACCAAATCTACATTTCCAGTTAACCACCACACACACTGGAAGCAAGCACTTATTTCAAGTTCAAAAGAAGCTGAATCTGATGGAGTTCAGCCCTACCCAACAAATGTCAAACTTTTTCAGGCTGTTTGAAGCAGTCTCCAGACTGGCTGACCTATAGACACATTGTCTGGAGCCAGAAATTTTAACATCTGCACTTCTTCCCCTTTCTTTATACTTCTATTCTTCCAAGTTGCCCATTTAACCTTTTTAAAACTTTTAATGTAGAGCAGCACGTGTACATTTTTGTGACAGCACAATTATGGGATGTGGAATAAAAAGTTAGTATGAGTTAGCAGTTAAAAAATCAAGTTCCTCAAGTCTGTATTTAAAGGCTACCATAGCACTGCAATGAGCTGTGGCTGACTGACTTCATCCTAAATCACACACTGTGACTGCAGTGGGCTGGAAAGAAGCACCAACACTTTGGTGGCACAGGTTTTAATTCAGTCCTTGGGTCAGGGCTGCAAGGTGTAGCCGTTTGCTGTGATCACCAGTGTGCCTCCGTGCCAGGGGCAGTGGCACACCACAGTAACTCACACAACAGCCTGCACTGCTCATTAGCAACTCCTCAGCAATCCACAGGGAAATAAATAGGTAAATAGTGTGCACCCTTGGGATTGTGGAGGCCTTTGTTTTGCTCACCTGTCTCTTTTTGCACCTGTGTCTGACTCCCCTGTTACTTTGGCTCTCCCAAGCACTGGGGCACAGAGATCACTGCAGAACCCTGCAGCACCACAGCTGCCATAGCCCTCCACACTTGGCCTCAGCAGCCCTTCCAGGGATAAGAGTGTTTTCACCAAAGGCAACTTTCTTTGCTTTTCTGCAGGGAATAGGTTTCCCTCTTCAGCAGGCAGAAATCCAGGGGATCAGCTCTGCCTGTGGAAGCTTTCCCTGTGCAGTTCAGAATTCTACACTACTGCAACAGCTCACAAGCATTACAGCACAAACCAAGCTTCGGACAGCAAAGCCAGCACATTGTGGAAGCTGCTTATTTCAAGTCTTAACCTGCAATGAAACTCTCCCAGCAGCAGCACTCTGAGTGCAGCACAGTGGCACATGAAGGGCTTTCAGGAGCCCAGAAGGCACCTCACCACAGCCTCAGCCAAGCGCTGTGCCCGCACCAGACTGTCACACTGATCTGCCCTGCACCCCTGCTGCACAAACACACTTATGCAAAGTTACTTAAGAGGAAGTCTTAAAGCAGGAAAGTCCTGCTGCAATTAGTTAAAGTGAATTATTAGTTTGTGAGGCTTCCTGCAGTTGAAGCACCTCTCAGTGAACTACAAACAGGTTATGATTTTAGGGGCAGATAAATGGGAACTCTGTCAATCTGTTCCAAAGGAGGTTAACAAATCGTTTCTGATTAATCTTGGTTTGAGCTTTGGAAACAAACCAGCTTCAGAAATGTGATCCAACTGGGTGAAATTCGTCTCTACAGAACATGCCTGTATGGAGTAGAAGCTAGTTATACAGACACATGAAAAGGGAACATGCAGAGTTGGCAGAAGGCTACATGGCAGTCTGTGAGAAAACCAAGCCAGGCAATGCATATGTTGGAATCCTGAATACTTTTTCAAATGAGAAGTGGACTTCTCTTAGAAAGACCATACTGGAAAGGCTTAAGTAGTTTGAAAGGGAGGAGAGGGCCAGGTACAAAAACACACAAAAAATTTCAGAAACAACTTCACCTTGTTCACAGTCCCTAATGCTGGGCCAAGTCTCAGTGCCAAGAACCAGATCTATCACCAAATCTCTCCTTGAGGAAGCCCCACAGTCACCAGGATGCAGACAGAAGTCTCTTACCAAACAACTGAACCACAACGTGGTATGTTGTGACTTCAAGTCCAGAGATGGGACATCAAGGGACATTTTTCCATTCAAGACTGGGCAGAAGAATCCTGCTTTCTGCACTCTTGAAGAGCACCTGACTAACACACAAAGCATGACACCACATTTCACCTTCACAGTCCAAGAAACAGTCTTAAGAAAAAATGGAACAGATGTTTCAGATGTGTAGTTCACTGTGTGCAGTAATTATACAAGGAAAATTAATACTAATAAGAAAAATTATAGGGGGAGAGAGAGAGAGTAAAGGCACCCTACTATGTTTTCTTTTGGAAGACACATTCTTGAAGTAGCTTTTTCAGCAGACACCCATGCATCATCGTTGAATCCCTCCCTTCCTTTTACATTCCCTAAGCACACAATAGCTTACCTACTGATTACTTCTCATTGTTTTTCCACTTGGTCCCATTAAAAAGTTTTAAATCCTTTTCTATTATGTGCTTGATCTTACTGTATTAGGTGGGTGGAATGATTTGTTAAGATTATTGTATTTTCAAAGAACAAATCCAAGTCCAGTTAGCTAAACAAAATATAATTTTAGGAGGGTGCCTTCAGGTGCTCCTGTAATGTAAATAAATTAATGAACTAATTCATGCAGCAGCAGTACTTGTTTTGAGAAGTGTATTTAGCCTATGAGCATGACAACAGGCTGAGGGGAAATAAAGTCAGCCAAACAACATGGCTGCTTAAGATCACGCATCAGTTTTCAGTAAAGCTGAAACCAGAACCCAAACCAGATTCCACCCAATTCCCTACCTCATACAGACTTAGACATGAACAAACTCGTTTATTTCACTGCACATAACTCAACCACCTCCAACAAAGGCTTGGTCACTGAGCAATTCATCTCCATCCTTTAAAAACCACCAATCTTCCCCTGCTCTCCCCCAAGACCCTTGTCAAAGGCCATACAACTCTCAAGGTCCAGCACCTACAAAAAAAGCAAATTACCTTCTGATGAGAGTTTGTGTGTTTGTTCCCTTTCATGTGGGAAGAGCTGTAAAAGCATAATCCTTCAGTATTTTTCCAGGGTATGCTGTAAGTTTTGCACAGCATGAGAGAACTGTAGCACCTCGGTTTGTACTATGAATAATTGAAGCAGCACATGCCAGGGGCAGAGCTACTCTGTGCTCTAACACAACCAGTTCACATCTCTACAGCAAAACTGCAGATTATGGGACCAAAAGAAACCACAGCCCTCAGATATTTGACAGAGATGCATCTCACTGCACAGCTGAAAGGAGCCCTGCTACAAATATTTACCTTAGTCTGGCTCAGTCCATTCTGCAAATTAATCTACGGAAAATTGCAACTATCTGCAGCCAAACCAGAATAACTTTGAAAAACCACCTTGGTCTACAATCCACTCTGCAATGGAAAAGAAAACATTTACTTTTAAACTGAGCTAGGGGTGCACAGATTTTCTTTTACACTGAGTTTAGCTATCAGAGACCTCACCTCGAAGTGGCTGAGGTGCCTTCACCAATTACGTTCAGCTGAATGTAATTCAGGTAGATATCAAGTGACTCCTGTAATAATAAGATATGCTTTGAATTGTAGTAAGTGAATAACTTGATACTTCTTACAGCTTTCAACAACAGAGAAAAGACAGCAGTCACATAAAAAAAGGAAGCCCTTCCAGCAGCGCTGGGTAAGTGTCCCTTCTCCAGCACGAAGCAGCTGTGAGGACCGTGAGCCACACAGCCTTTGGGCAGCAAAGGGACAAGACTGCAGACAATAGCCAGACCACCTAGTAAGATCCCTGCTGGCAGCAGATGTTCCTAAGGAGTTTACACAAGGCCCGCTGGCCTTCTCAGTAAGTGTGACAGAGTTTACAGGCTGCCAGCCAAAAGAATCACTCACTCATTGCATGCAGTTGTGTAGGAACTTCAGTACCAGCTGACCACATAAAGACTGGAATCATATCTAAGTTATGTACAACAAATTGTTCTAAGTGAAAGCACTGACATACGAAAGTGCTTTAAGAGCATACACTTGGATTTTTAAACTGACCACAGTTTTTAAAGCAGAAAATACACACAGCCACCTGCAGAAACCTCAGTTCTCTCTCCTGATTTGTGTCCCAACTTCCCTACTGCAGTGAACAACACAAACACTTCCCACTGTACAAAGGATGCTGCAGTATTTCCACGCTAATTTTACTAGAGCTTCAAGGAAGCTCCTTTGAGTACCTGATCTTGGTCACCAGTTGTAACAAAGACTCTCAGCTCTCCTTGAGAAATCTGGTGGCAGCTGCAACCAACACACACAATTCTTTTCATAGGTTTTCACATATCCTTGGTTTCACTTGATATCCTGTGCCTCACAGGAGAAAAGGTGTGTAGGTATCCAGCCTATGCTTCATGAGACATAATCACTAACTCCAAGCCCAGGAAGCTGGTACACATCAGACCTTTGGCACTTCCAGGCCGCCCATTTATGTGCTGATCTGGAATTCTCGAGGCTTTCTGCACGGACTCGGTGGCAATGAAAAGACTGAACAGTCAGCATATGACCAAAACCAAGAGCCAGGACATTTGTGTTTGTGAGCCTATTACTAAGCCACACGTGCCTCCCATAATCACAGGTGTTAAGACGGTTTTTCTCCCTTCCTTTCAGCTTTCAAACAAAAGAATAAGACTGACTGCATTAAAAGTTTCAAAGCTGCAGGAGGAAAAGTATTACACTAAAAAAATTCAGAGTAAGAACTAAAACCTGTCACTTTCTGCTACTACATGGATGCAAAATAAAGAGTGGTGTATTTCAGGAGCATATAATCCTTTTGGTTCAAAAAAACCCACTTATGTTCACTAAATAGGAAAAGTGAGACAACAAACAACTATGACTGTCATACTGTTTCTGGCAGTCTGACTTTCTGTGAATAACAAACTGTGACAGGAGGTCAGTAACAGCATTCTCACATTTTGCAAAGTAAGTTTTGTCTTTCACAAAACAGATGCTGTAGACAGAATAGCATTATAACTATTCTTTCTGAGACACCAAAAGATTATAGTAGCTCGTTCACTTTACTGGAATCCCGTCTCACCACCCATGCTTTTGTTGGTTTCTCTACAATATTCCTATTTCTGTGAAAGAATTCTTTAATATGAACAGCAAAGTAGTCCCTAACTGTCATTCTTTTAGTAGCAAAACACTGCAACTAAATGACCTTTACCTAAAATCCAGATTTTCTGCTTCCTTTAAGATGCAGATCATTGGTCTGGAGAGCTGCCCCCAAAGATTCATGGATAAAATGGAGATCTAAATGGCTTAGTTCTCACATTATCTTTCAAGCAAGAGGCTCTGATTCTCTTTTTCTTCCCCTATTTGCTCTGTTATGGTCAGCACTGAGATCAGAATGTAAAAGCATCACCATGCTGTCAAAAGCCACATGTGACAAAGAGAGCCTCCTTATGCCAGCACAAAGAACACTGGCACTTGTGCAAGGGAAATCAGAGCTCCCCTTGGATTTGCCAGCCCCCCTTTCATTTCCCCTGGGCTCTCCAACTCGCTCACCAACAGCCGAGCAGTTGCACAAACCCTTCAATGGAGGGGTGAAGTCCAGGTGTGAGTGAGCAGTGGGAGCATGTCTGCAAGTCCTGGCTTTTCTGATCACTCCCTGGGAAGGTTTCAGCCCAGATCTGTAATTACCTGACTCAAGCTAGAGTCAAAAGAAAGGGGGGGGAGGAGAAAAGATAGATCACTGACTGTTTCAAAAGACACACTGGAGACAACTTACTCTACAGAAGACACTGAGAAAACCAGCACGGACAGTTTACTCCTGTGATATGTTTGCAGGGGGTAAATTGCAGGTGGCTCTTTACCAGAAGGCAACATTTGCCTTGAACATTTGCTACGAAATTACCATTGTTTCAAGTCGAGTTACTATGTCATTACTGCAGAATAGCAGAGTCAAGCATACAATTAATCCATGTCACCAATGCAGATAGTCTGCAAAACATTACAGCCATTAATCTAGTATTTTTAAAAAGGAGGAAGGGGGAAGAGACAAAAGAAATTATTAGACTTCCAGTAACCAGAGGACAAAGCCTATTAGTCAGAGGCAAATAGAGGAAAGGAAGCCAGCAAGATAAGATGCAGATCCCTAGAGAGAAGCAGTCAGAGAGAAGGAGCCCAGCCAGGGAATTCTGATGAAGCTGTTAAGGGGGTTCCCTCTTATCTTCCTCCAACTACCAAATCCCCCAAGTGTTTACAGATTGTTCTTTCAGTCTTCCAAGAATTCTGGCTAGACTCTTTAGCTCCTTCTGTATTATTAATTATAAGGATGAAAGAAAGGACTGCTTTTCTAACATCCCATGCCTTTATTTTTGTAGTCACTTCTTACTAAGAGTTTTCCTGGTACATTCACTGGTACAGACCCATGTGCCTGATGAAACAATAACGCTGTTTCTGCAATTTGCAAGTTCTTCCAAACTGGCAAAACCCCACCATGATGGATTTTATAGTACTCCAAAGCTCTACATCAAACTTAGCAACACTCCCCCAGTACCAATAAAGAGAAGCAGCAATAGGGTACTGGCATTCCTGCCAACCCACAGCTGTGCATCTCTTCATATCCAAAGCACCTGCACACCCCTTTTTGCTATGAGGAAGTGCAAGTGTAGAAGAGACCTGTCTGTCCCCACTTCTTCCATCCCCTTTATACCCCCCAGCCCCTATACACATACACACAACACATAGGATTTCTTCCTTCTCCTTAAGCTGAACCCAGGCAAGCAGCAGCACCAAGCCTCTTCCTCATCCACTCACTAATTTGTCACAAGTCCCTTTGTCTTAGAAGTCTGTCAAACTGTCTGGCAGCCTTTCTTGCTCAATATATACTTCTTTAATTAGTTTCAATGACAGTCTTTCAAAAGTGCTGTTCTTAGTTTTCTCTCAAAGCCACTCCTTCACCTGATCACCTTTTTTCCATACAATTCATGCTAAATGGAAGCAAGACGTAATTATGAATGAATTTCCAAGATCAACAAATTATGAGAGCTACTGACACAATCAGTTAGAATTTGCTACCAACAAAACAACATTCAACTTCACAATAAGCAAGAAACTGTGCAGGGAAAGACACCTAACCCAGCCTTAATGATCCAGAAGCTGATTACAGCTCATATTGCAGGCTGTCAGTGTCAAGATGAAAGCAATTTCAAAAGTACCACTTTGAGCAGCCAAGTATTACCAAAGCTGTAAGTTCCCGCATTGGCAGCTTTCTTACATTATTTTTAAGGATTATAGTCACTCATGCCAGCACACAACATGCTATTACGAAATAATCAGAATTTTGGAAATCATTGTAAGAGCTGATATTTGCAGTAAGTCTGTAAAGCCAGTTGTACTTTGCGAATCTGAACCAACTCAACAGAGATGACAAGCTCCCCTTTTTCTGCTGATGTGCTGCCTTTCACACAAAGGGCTGTGTGTGTCTCTCACACACCACCACGACACACCTGTGTGGGACAGACTTTAAGGACAGGCTACAGAACTGCCAAGAACACGCTGCCAGATCTCTCTGCTTTCACATGCAATCGTAACTAAGGGACTGTGTTTCCTTTTCTGAGGATTATCTTTCACCAGGGAAACAAGCAGCAGTGTTCAGATGTGCTCAAGAAACATCAGCGTTCAGACACTCTCTTCCCATTGCTACAGCCCAAATAAAACACTAATACTGTAGTTACACATTAACAGTTTAACAAAGAGGTTCTTAGATAATAAGAATTTGTTTAGATGATCAACTGTGCTCCCAAAAGGAGACAAACCATGCCCATGAGGCCTGTAATTTCAGAAAGGTAGTTCTGTGCTTTTTCTTTGTGCAGCTACACCTCCCTTTTCCCAGAGCACTTCTCAGCACTTTAAATCATGTGGCAGACATTGTCATTCAAAAAAAGTTACCAGCTGTGGATCAATGCTGCTTTCTGACACTTGGCATCAGCCTGTTCAGTTATCAATGCAACATTTTGAAGGGCAGCATATCAGCAATGTTAACTATTTAAAAGATAATCAATGATTCTTTCCAGCAACCGCAGCACTGATAGGAAAGGCACATTCTTTCAGCCAATATTTGCTTGAAACACCGATTATGCAAGTTCTAATTTGTTATGAGAAGCTCACACACAGCAGCACGGCAGCCCCGGAGAGGCAGCGATGAGCGGAGATTGCAGCTGGCCCAGGAGGGTAACGAGGCTCGGGGAGGGGGAGAGGAACAGGAGTGGCTGTGCAAGGGGGGGATGCTCAGACTGCGAGAACCACCTCGGCAATGAACCGCTGTACAGGTTAGGTGGTCTCCCTTTCACCTGGAAACACCACGAACGCTCGCGTTCCGGCGGGGCCCGGGGCGCAGCCCAACAACGCGGGGAGCCGGGCCCGGGGGCTGCGGGGCCCATGGCCGGCCCGTGCGGGGGGCGCTCCC
>VXBX01006158.1:58005-113341 GCA_013400415.1 Scytalopus superciliaris
CAGAGCCCGCGGGGCTGTGTGCCCGCAGCACCCCCCGGGCCCCCTCTGTGTGTGCCCGCAGCACAGCGGCACAGCCTGGTTTAGGTCGGAATGCCTGCACAGGAAGGGTGATCAGGCGCTGGAAGGGGCTGCCCAGGGAGTCGCCGTCCCTGGAGGTGCCCAGGCAAAGCCCGGGCGGGGCGCTCGGAGCCCCGCGCTCGCTGACCTGAGCGTTCCGTCACAGCCTGGCCTCCATGGGCTCATTCCCTCATTTTGTCTTTCCCACCCTCGTTGGTTCTGTCATTCTGTGCCCCCAGCTCTCCAAGCCCACAGCCCTGCCCTGGTTCTCAGACAGTGCCTACACCCCATGTCTATCGATGAGCATCAGTGAGTTTCACTGAGTGACCCTCTTACTGAAAGGGGCAGGGAGGATTGTGTCTCTGCTGGCATTAATATTTATACCTGTTCTCAAGCTTGGGAGCGTTTCCAGTGCTGGGAAATATCTCTATTCATGCATTCAGTTGCATTTGGCTGGAAGCCAAGGTATGAATAAGGTGCATAAATCTATACTGGGGTTTGTGTCCATGCAGTTATATTTCTGTATGCTTCTATATTATATAAGCAAGGCCATCCAGGGATAGCTGAGACTTCATTTTCTCTGCTAAATTTCTTGCACTGCATTAAAACCTCTTCCACTGCTTGTAAGTAATAGAGAACCAACCACAAAGGAGGAGAAATCTAACTGTATGAAAACATGAGTGACAGACTTGGACAAGATGAGACAAGTTTATGTTGCTTTAGAGTTTACCTGGCCACTGTGTGCTTTTCATGAGAAAGCTAAGAAATAAGCAACATTTCTTGTTTCCTTTACCCCTCTCCACAGTCTAAGTCAGCACTTTGCTCTTCCTAAGGCTCCTGCAGCATGGGAGTGTGTATGACTTACTAAAACCAGATAATGCCTTGACCACCTCAGACTACAGCATGCAAACTCTGGGATCAAAAGGGACCAGGCTTTCATTTATTCAAATGAAAAGAATGTTGTTGAATCCCAATTTTCTGCAAATTGGCTTATTTGAAATTATATAGGCAACCGGTAATAAAAATCCACATCCTTGCTTTTACTATTCAATTATATTCTCTTTGCATGCAGTTTGCTTTTTCTGATCGAAAGACTGCTCCATATGTAAGAGAAAGCTCAAAAGAGATCCAAGTTTGGTCAGAAATCTGAGGCACAGATAGAATGGCAGAGTTCTCACCCCAGCTGATGAACAGTGTGAGTACAGTGACTTGGAGAGGCCGGTTCAGAGATGTTGATTGGGGTTTCAGATCACTTCAATTTGCCAGCGGAAAGAGACTGGCATTGCAAAATCCTAAACCTTGTGAAAGTCACCCTGCTTTCAGATACCATTACTGAATAACTTGATTCAGTAACTGCATTCTTTTTCAGCAAAGCTGCATAGATTTGTGATTGCAGCTTGTAGATGGAAACAGTGAGAACTGAGTCAAATTAATCCTTGATGGGAATGTCTTGAAATTTACAGGCTTCTGTCAGTGGTAGAAATGAGAATGTAACACCATTGTGGAAGAATACGATCTTTCATTCTAGTCTGTTGTTCAGCACATGGAGATGGAATACTTTAGCTGTGATTAAGTTTTGCTGTGATTTGGTTTTGGCTGAATCTTAAGAAAAAAGGTATGAATGTTCAATCAAGAATGAAAATCAAATGAAGTTTTCACTTTGCCAGGCACATACTGCAGCCACCTGTGTTTGCAGGGTACCAGCTGTCACAGGCCACTGAGTCCTTGATTTGAGTGAAAAAGACAAAATTACTTTTGTGGAAACTGGATTTTGAAACTTAGCATTGCTGGAAGGCACGTGACCTGTCCAGCTATCAGAGGAATCTGTGAGCCCTTCTCCCTCTGTGCCACAGGAACTCATTGTCTCCATTGCTGTCCCTCAAGGAACTGATAGACCAAATCCATTGCTGCCTTAGGAGCTGCAGAATCATTTTGGCAGGCTTGCACAAAAGATGAATATGGATTAGTGACCCCTCCTTGCTGTGGAGAGCTGTGAAAGGAATGATTGATTATCTACTGCATTAGCAGCGGGAGAGACTGCAGGTCACTCTTTAGCTAAGTGGTATCATTTAGCTCTTAAAAAAAAGGGCAGATATGTGCATTTTTCTGCATCTCTTTAAATAAACATTAGCCAGAGAGTGCATTTGGAAAGGAGCTGTAGATGGTCATACAGGCTGTATAGGGGTGCATAGTGTGGAACCTGATGGTGTTCTGTACTACAGCGTTGATACACAATGGTCTTGAATGATGTCATTTATTTCCATCACAGAGATGTGATCACAGCTGGACCTGGAAGGCAGTCAGCCCAGCAGTTTGTCACTGTGTCTTTAGGGCTGCTTGCCAGTAGCAAAGCAGCTGTCAAAGAAAAGGTGTGTTGCTCTGAAATAAAACATTTTACATCTGAGAAGTTCAAAGCAGCCTTTTCAAATTATTTCATGCAGAGTTCTTTTCCCCCCCATCTCCTCCCCTGAGCAAATAGTTTTAGTACCAGCACAACGTGTGTTTTACTAACACATGCCCCAGTTAGCTGGGATGTAAAAGAGATCTATTGTTTTAAAATATCCCTTTTTTCCCTATGGACCATCACTTTCACCCTTTGTTTTTTAAAATGCTCTGTGTACTCACTGCTGGCAGATTTTATGTTTAAAGTGAGTAGCTCATGCTTGACTTGAGAAGAAAGGATGAAATAAAATAGACTTACAAATTCAGCAAAGGCCCTGTGCAGAGAGGAGGAGAGTGCTGGACTGGCGTTCTCAGCCAGGCATCCCTCGCTGGGAAGCAGGTAGGATTGAGCTGCCTGCATATCTGTAGCCTGCCTTCAGTCCTGGCTTTGCTTTAACACTGCACTAGTGGGGCCATCTTACAGTGCAGTTCACAGATTCCTTTTGTTATTTTTATATAAAATTCAAATTTCAATTCTAAACCAGCCCGCAAATAGCAAAAGAAGACTGGTGTTTCACTGATTTATTCAGATTATTGAACTTTTGGGTCAACCATCTAAAACTCCAAAAGAACGTGTATTTTTTTCCTGAAAGAAAAACTTAGATGGCAATTTTATAGTCCAAGGGATCATTTCTTTTAATTAACAGTGAAAAAAGTTTGCATCTTCACCTATCAGTAATTCATTAACTGCTCAGCTCTCAGTCTCGAGCTTGGATACAGTGGGATGTTTCGTGTGCTCGCTGTGTGTGTTGGTACCAGGGTTTGCATGTGGATCACAGGGCGATGCAGCCTGTGTGGAAGGCGATGCTTGGCTTCCCTCCACAGCCCGAGGTCTCCCAGGGGGCTCCAAACCAGCTGCAGCCTCCCACCTTTCCCACTGACACGTCTGCGCGTACACACCTACCTTTGACCTCTCCTGGTTTGTTTTGTGGCAGCAAACACCCAAAGCTAATACAATAGCCCTGTACTTTTTGACAGAAACGCCTGTGGTTAACCTCTGTGGGCTGCATTCTGCAATAAAATGAAGGGTGGTAGAAGTTAAACAATGGGTGTGACTACCACAAGATGGGTGTTAGTGGGAAAGTGGTGTAACATCCACTTAACATTCCAGAGATGTGAAATATAATTATGATTTAAATGCCAAAGATGTAAGTTGCAAGATGAGTAACTACCAGGACATGAAAGCCTTCCTTATCTTCCATTCTATCCCACTCAGAATCACTTTGCACACCCACAAAACTAATAAAAGTAGTGTCACTTGATGAAATTACACCTGATACATGACTCGTACCGTCACTTACATTTCTGTCAGTGTGGGCTCTGTTTATACCAAAGGAAAAATTCCAATCTCATTTCCAACACTTTAAGTTGGAAGTAACTTTGCTCTCAGTGGAATTATTCCCTATTTATACTCCCACTCAGATCAGAATCTGGCCCAGGCTTTGAATTTTGTCTTATTTGCTCTCATCCTTTCCTGTAACAGACAGGGGTCCTCCATCTCTAAAGGGCTCCTCACACCTTCATGTATGTATCTTTGCAGAAATGGCTTATGAGCAGGTCTGTGTTGTTAGAAATTGTTGACTAAATGAGCCCTGGGAGCAGCTGGTTGCTGAGTGTACATGAATAGCTGCTTAATGTCTTTTACATCATCCAGCGTATGTGGGAAGGAGAGCAAGAATGCAAAAACACAGCCCATGCCTAGATGAGGGGCTACACAGCTCTGTAGCAATTCCAACACAGGGAAGTTAAAGAACAAAAGAGTAAGTTCTGGGTGGGGGAGTGGAACAACTAGCAGGGGGAAAAATTGTTGGTTAAAAACTTTTCAGTAAAACCTTTATAAAAAGATTCTTGGTATGTTTAAAATCCAAGAGCAGAAGGTGCGATCAGCTCTGAACAAAGGGCTGAACAAGTTGTGGCCTTGGAAAGTGTCTGTGTAGATCAGAATTGAGACCTGTATTTTGAATATGTTTCCTCCTACCATTGTTCCTCTTGTTTTCTTTATGGATTACATGAGAACCTAAGGTGAAAGTTTCTTGCACGTCACTGCCTTTTATTGGCTGTCAGCAGGGGACAGAGAGAATTATCAGCTCCACAGAGGTGACACCTTCAGATAAAAGCAGAGGGGTGAGGCCTGGATTTGGGACTCAGCTTGTGCTTGGGCAGCCCTTGTAACTGAACTGTTTCTCTTCTGTACAAGATATGCACATGGCAGGGGGGAGCAGTGATTTTTCAGGCATAGGGACACCTGTGGCTTTGTGTCCAACTAATTTCATTGCCTGAAATGGAGGGGTAGAGTGAATAAATTGAAGCACTTACTCCGAAGTGTTTGATGAGGTGGGACTACCTGGTTATATTATCGTGGATATTAGTTTCCTAGAAATACCATAAACATTTACTAGAAACACTTTCTGCTGGGTAGGAAGAATAATTTTCTAGTGGGAGGGAAAAATATATGATTGGTTAAACATGTTGAAATACAAATAGCAAAATAAAATTGTTCTGTCTTATGAACCAGAGAAAAATAGTGTTCATGAAACCATGAAAAGTTTTCAGATCATTGCAACAGTTAGAACAAAAAAAGGCTAGGATTTAATAGTTTGGGATTTTTTACAAAAAAGAACTATGGGTCAAGTCTTGTCTTCAAGTTAGTATCTGTAATTCCGGCTTTGGTGAGGGAAGACTCTGTGAGTGTCTCGAGCCACACGAGGCCCATTCTGTGCCACCATGGCCGAGGCAGCAACCTGAGAAGACTTTGGCTCAAGCCCCTCTTCTATAACCCAGAAAAGCAGGGATTGCCACTGACTGCAGGGAGATGAGCGATTGCACATGGCCGCACTTCCCATGGGAGATGGGGATGTGCATCGGGAAGCAGCTTTTCCTCCTGACCAGGGAAAAGGCGCTCCCTCCAGAGGGCAGGCCAGGCTCTCCGAATTACCCTGCTCCAAACCATCCTCTGGAGGAGCCATTCCCAGCACACAGATCACATTTCAGGGTAGATGCAGCCACGGTAGTTAGAGCTCCAGGTTGGCAAATTGATCCTGGGACAGACAGATAATGTGCTGTCCCCGACATTTGTTCCTTGTTGCATACATACACTTACTTGGCAGTGCTGCTGCATCTTCCTTTGGGACAGTGGGGTACCTTTGCCAGTTGTGGCACCCCTGAACAGAAGGCATTGTTTCTGTTAACTTAATGCATGTCCGAAGTGTTGTTATTCCAGAAGTGGATTTGTCTCAGGGATATTTGTGGTCCAGCATGAAATAGTGTAACCACTTCTATGATAAAATATTCAATTACATAAAATAAGAACAGGATTTCATTCTTTCTTCTGACAAAAATTCTAATCACACCTGGAGGCTGATTCAGTGGGCTCAGCAGGAACACAGCTCTCTGAAAATCAAGACATTCAGGACTTTCCTAAATCCACAGTTAGTCTGCCTCTCCTGCAGTGCTTAGATAAAATAGCTTTCATCACCTTTTCATCACATCAAACTCCAGCTGAATCATTACTGCCTACTGTCATGGTGCCACAAATAAGCTTCTCAGCCCCTGAAGCCTGTACAGGGTTTTAGCAATATCATGGTGGTTTTATCGTGTGTTTCATTCAGATTTCAAGATGCTGTGCAAAGATAGGGTCAGCACTGGTACAGCAGTGTCTCAGGAAGGGGGACGCTTAGAGTTTCGGTGACTTGCCCAATGTCTGTTGCAAAACAGCAGTGAAACAGAACCCAGGCATTCTCGTACCAGGCTTGTGATTCAGCAGAGCACTAAACCAAGTGCTTAACTTTAGAGCACGAGCTCAAGCTGTTTGAATGGAGACAGATTTAACTATCAGTTTAAATCCTTTGCTGGACTGGGTCTTCAGCTTTCAACAGCTAATTATTGTTTACAGCTATTTCAGTTTTTTTTTCATACATCTCAGCATATTTTTAGATGATGGAAATATTTTTAACCTAATTCAGTGGTGTGAAAACATGTACTGCTTGCTGGCCTTTTAGCAACTCAAATGTTCATGCATATGTTTGGGGGTTTGTGTTGTCTTTTTCAGATGACACCACCAACGCGACAAAAAGTTCTTGGCCTTTACCGCAAGATATTCCAAATAGCCAAAAAATGGCAATCAGCATCGGGACAGGCAGAAGAAACTATTAAAGAAAAAGAGTACATTAAAAATGAAGCCAAAACATTATTCCGAAAGAACAAAAATGTGAGTGCCCTTACAGTTTTAAATTCTGAATGATTCTCCTCTTGCTCTTTGCACTGTCTCAGTGACTGAACACTAAGATAACAAATGTAAGAGTTGAGTCCCCAGAATTTCATTCACTTTAAATGTTCATGTATTTGGGCTGTAGTTTAAATTTTACACCCCTGAGAAAACTCAAACCCTTTCAGCTCTTCATTAACGGCTGTAGAAGTCTAAAAGGTCTTTTTACACTAAAAAGGTGCCAAGAAAAATTAAATTCCAAAGATACTGCCTATGTAATTGAAACAGCTTTTGATCTTTACAAAGTTAGCTAAGTGTATCATTACCCATGCAACGGCAAACAGAGCTCAGCAGCTTCTTTTTTCTTTTCAAAGCAGCAATTATTGGCACTTCTTTTAAAAGAAGCACTTTAATTTTTTTCTTAAGGAAGAAATTTCAAACCCCTTCTGAAAGAAGTGATATAGACACCATGGTAATCAAAGGTCCTTCTCATAATTCAAGATCACAATACTTATTTATAATAGCCCCTATTGGTCTAGGACTAAATTGAAGTAATACAAAATCAAAAAAATTAATTTAAATCATAATTTACACCACATTTCTGACTTCAGAGGGAGTTTCTGGATAGGATGATAACAGAACATACACCAAGGAGTGTCTTTCCTTTCTCCTCTAGCTACCTCACAGAGTGACGGACGGGTGAGTGTGGTTTTTTCATGGATGTATTAGTAGTTTACATGTGTATTGTCTTTTTACAGAGAAAATACCATGTTTGGGTAAGAAACTCCTTCTTTAGCCTCAGTCCTGACAGCCTCTGGGCCTTAACATCGAGGGCCATGAAGCCCAGAACTGTTGAGTCAAGGAAAATACTAGTATTACCTTTTATGGATGTGAAAAATATCATTGTATCCTTGGGATTGCCAAACAAGCTAAAGAAAGTCATGTGGCTGTGCATCATTTACACTTGAGCTTCCAACTGCTAATTGCTGTACTTGTACAAAGCATTTGTTTGTATGATCTTAGGTAACAGATCCAAAGCTGATTAAGCAGTGCATAGAAGAATGTGAGGCAAGAATAGAAATTGGACTTCACTATAACATCCCCTACCCGAGACCTGTGAGTATAAATCCAGTCACAAAGTCTTCAGCATTACCCACTTAGCTCTCCCTGCACAACAAAACCATGAGTTTACATCCCTGTCACTCCACTGCATTTTTAGATGGGCTGGCATTTAAACATGTGCTAAATCAGAGCCAAGTGTACATTGAAACATTCTCCATCTATCTTCTTTCAGTGTAAATTGGTGAGTTTCTTCTCAAACTACAGAGTCAAAGCCTAAATGGAGTTGCATAAGCTAAACTCCCAAGGCCCGGGAATAAGTCTTGTTTGACCAATGAATGTAGAAAAGGGTGGTAATGGACTCAAATGATAAAAAAGAATGAGAGAATAAAAATACTTAATTACACCTGTCATAGATACAACAATTTTCATAGTCTGCATTACTGGTAACTGTACTCCTGGTCATAAATCAAGTCCTATGAAACACCTGTCTATGCTGCTGCTTCTTTTCCCTTCTTCCTAGAGAAAAACATATCCAAGGTTACTGAAATGCTGGAAGTTGCAGCAATGTCTTCTACTGCATCACTCAATACAGTTTCCTCACTGCCCAGTCACTTATGTCTGTAGTATTTTATGCTGCCTTCCAGAGAGACATCCTCTCTACTCCTATTGATTAGGTTCTGTTTTCCCATCTACAGTTCATTTATCAAGGCAGTCACAGTCAAAAGTAGGTTTTATCTTCATGAGATGCATGCCTAGAATATGGTCAATGTTTCTGCTTCAGTATACAGAATTACAGTGCACATCTGCAAACTGTTCCTAGAAATGGGACTAATGTGTTCTCTACAGTGGTTTCAAACCCCCAAAGGATCAGCTCTCTCAGACAAACTGGATGATTACTATTTTTCAGATTCTAGAAATCTCTACAGCTGCTTTAGTCAGTGCTTTTCTACTATTTGCACCTAAACAGCCATCTTACAGCATGACAGCCTCAGCAACAATAACATCTGACTGCTACCACCTACATTTTTCAGTCACTTAGGGGGGTTACAGCTGCATGACTCCCACTGAGAGTATTATGAAATATAAAGACTTTGTCAATCAAAAGAAGATCCTGTCACCTATTGCTCCTTCTGCTTATGGAGTCAATGACATTGATCGTGCATCTTAATGTGGCATATATAATCATGACAAAAAGAAGGCAGGCTTTCAATACATACAGTTTGGGGTTATTTTGTGACTTCTTAAGTAGGTATGAATAAATCACACAGTGCTTCAAGACATCTACTCAGGAATTTTTAGAGTTTTCTAGGTCTTACTGTCCTGGAACATTGTCAGCAATCCTATTTCAGCAAGTATTTTATCATTACGGGCTGATATCAAACTGCAAAACAAGGCATAAAACACAGGATTTTAATAAACACAACATTTATGGCCTGAAAGTTACACCACTAATCAGTCTTCAGAGAGTGCTCCTCCTAAAGGTCTAATAATCTGCCTTGAGACAATGCACTTGCCTTCTCCAAAGTGTGAAGAAATTATTTAAAACCCAGAGAAACCCAGTCTGTATGTATGCTGCCTTTCTCTTCCCAATTTGCACCTAACTGGTGGGGTTTTCTTTTCCAGATCCATCTGCCTCCTATGGGTCTCGCCCATAAACAAGGTCGTGTGTTGCGACACCAGGAAAAGTTAAGGAAGATTTCCAAGCCAATATACCTGAAATCCCATGATGAAGTGTCATAACCCACCATTTAAGGTGTGATGTGTAATCACATCCTTTAAGATGTGAACTGCAGTCCAGGTGATTTGTGTGCACAACTGTGAATGAAGCTGTTTTGGTCACTTGCTCACATATTTCCTGAGGCCAAAAAGCCAATTGATACATCACGTATGATGGATAAGGTTGGTGTATTATTTATTACTTTTCGACCACTGACTCATCAATAAAAGTAACGCTTTCCAAGGAGTGAGGTGTGATATAAAGATTACTTTGACATCAGGACAAACTGGAGCAGGCTTTCAAACTCTGTTGAACTATAGCAGGGTTCTCTCATGGCTTGAGGATTCTGCCTGCTCAGTGGGGACTCAAGGCTGTGCCTTGTGTAAGGCTCAGCCAAAATTAAGGATGTCCAAGAGAATCAAGCAGACACAGTGCTTCCAGAGCTTCTGAATGCAAGTGGGAATACAGTGACTGCATCATCTCCCTCCTCTCTTGTCCCTGCTCTGCCTGCTGCCCCTGGAGAAACAGTCCAGTTTCATAGCTGCCTCACGGTGAAGTTTTGTTTCTGAACTGGCAGTAGCAAAGACACAGCACAAGTACCACTACTCCTTCTTTTTCCTTTTTGCAAACTGCAGAGGAGTGGCCTAGAGCCTCCAAGTCAGCTTTTTTCCCCTTCCCGTAGAGAGGGTGTGGATGTGAAATGCAAAGTTTGGAATGCCATTACACAATCCTGAGTAAAACATTCCAGTGTTGGGTTCCTCAGGTTCCCATGTATGGACTGACTGAAAACTCTTCCTTTGGGGTAGCATTATGGGAACAAGCTTAGGATGCTTGTCCTCACTGTGTGTTTGCACATGGTCAGTTTCTCAGCATAATCACCATGGGGAGTTTCTCAATGATTATTTTAATTTTAGTGTTAGGTTTTAACTCTTGGATTATGGACAGAACTCCAACTTTAGTGAAAGAAAGTACCTACAAGTCTCCTAAATTTGAGGGGTATATCTGTTTCACGGGTGTCTCATGAATGGAATTAAAATTAAATTAGTTTTCCTCTCACTGATTGTCAATTATTGTGCCTTCTTTTCAGTCCTCTGACTTCAGGGAAGTCAGGGCAACCTTCTGTCCTTCATGCTGGAAGTGTCAATGAGACCAAGCTGTGGACAAGAACCGTGCTGTACTGGACACTACCTAAGCACAGTCCACAGAGCTTGAGGGACAACCTGTTCCAGCCCAAGGTTAATAGTGGCAAAAAAAGCAAATTTCAAAAATGCAGTGTGTATGATTTCCTATTAAAGTGGGGGAAATCGGTGAAATTCATTTTCTGAGGTCTCCAATTCATCCTAAACTCTCCAAGCTTTAATAGAAAATGACAAAGAAATATTCTTGTCTACCTGAAAATAAGTTAGAACTGGTCACGTGCAGAACAGACTGACAGTCCCTCCCCCAGGAATGCACTTGCGAGAGTGAAAAAGGTACAAGCGGATGAGAAAGTACAAGGAAACAGTAAGAGGAGTGAATCAGCATGACAGGTACTGGCTGGCCCAATTTCTCACTACCCTTCATGGCCCCACTCCACAAAGGTATCTATTCCCATATGATTATTTCCTGGGAATGCCTCATGTGGGAAGAAATATGTAAAATGCCATTATTCTGTCTGTCAGTGGGAGCTTTGCAAATTTACTGCTGTCAGGAAGACACAAAACAAAAGTCCTTCAGCCCAGGGAAAGGGGGATGGAATAAAGAGAGTAAAAAAATAACACGATTATACACACTTCTTAATCCTTCATTGAAAGAAGTCCAAATACAGTCTCTTCCTATCCTCTGATACACCAGCGTAGGCATGTGTCAACTGAGCCAAGTCAAAATGTGCAGAGACAAGGGGTTTGAATGGAAGCTTAAGCTCACTCTTTGTCATTAAACTATCATTTGATCTTTTGAATTGTTAAAATTCGTGTGGCTAATGAAGGTACTGATGCTGTGACACATCAGGTGAATGAATAGCTCTGTAAATGAACAGTCTAAATTTACTGTGTTATAGTCACAACTCTTTCCTAAGCACATACTGGGAGATAGATGTGAATTATTTCAAAAGAACACCCCTAAGATTACAGAAGATTTACACCAAATTGAAATAACAATATGAGTTTAACTCTAAAGGAAAATACAAATAAGCAATTTGAAACAGGTTCAAGTAGCCTCAAGTAACTCAAATGAGTTACTGCTTAACTGAGAAGCCAGCAAATTGAACTGCTGTAACAGCATGACATTATTTGAGATGCCTTAAATGCTAGAAAGCCTAATGATTTTTCAAAATGAGTGTTTGAGAAATTATTAACTAGTGCCTCATCCTCATTATTCTCCAGCATCAGAAGGCAAAGACTGAAATTTGTTAAAATCTTCGGCTGTTCAGCTACAGGAAGGACTGGATTAGCTCTTCAGTCAAGTCTGGAGAGCAAAACCTTATTTTGCAGCAAAAGTTAAACTCTGTATGGGAAGGAGAATCTGCCTTAACTAGAGTCCTTTGCTTTTGGAGGTCAAACCATTCTGAGGGAGTTTCATTAAAAAAATTTTCATCTGCAACTCAGTCCAGCAGGTCAGCAAACATCTCGACTGGTACTCTTGTATTTCATGCCAAGGACTGTATAACTTCTGTCAAGAAGTATCCCAATGATTGCACAATATGTCATTCCTACACATTAATTTTACTTGCAAAAGGATGCTGTCCTAAAATGCCTCTGAGTTCTGCAGAATTTGTAATGCACTGGATTAAACCAGTCAGTGCACACTCTGTCCTGTACTGCCTGAACTTTCTCTTACTCCCCTTCCAGCAAAGACTGTCTCTCTCCAATTTATCGCACGAGTCAGGAGATGCTGTAGAATAATTCAGAAGCAAAGATGACATTAACTTTGTATTCTTTTGAAATAAAACCCCTGAGTCCATTTCATGAACTCTCCTGCAAACTAACTGGTAGGCACTGCAGTAATAATTTGTTGACATGGTATCTGCTCCAGAATATCTAAATAACACCTCCTTTCTGGATGTTCTGTCTCTAAATCCATCATTAGTAGGTTGCAATTTATGAAGCCATGCACTTACGACTAATGTTAGGAAGCACACAACAATTTAGGAAGATGAATTTGGCACCTGCTTACTGGATGTATCACTCAACATTGTCTGGGGGTGAGCTCATTATGCTGCCACATCGACCCAGTCTATTCCAAGGGAAGCATCACAGCACTGGAACAGGTAAAGGTTATCTCATCTACCTCCCTACTGATACAAGTTTGTTCTTGGACTACCTTCTAGATGTGAAGAAAATAAGGCAACCTGGACCTCACTCTCTTGGGGCCTATGTATCCATCAGAAATTTTATCAGGAACATCCATCTTTTATCCACAGACAGAAAGGTCACTTATTTGATAATAAATTCATTTTCAAGAATGCTATTAGAGCAGAGACCTGCAGTTTTCGCTAATTTTTCTAATCCTACTAGACAAAACATTCTGACTATAAAGAGAAGAATTTGGGGCCTTTGTATGGTCTTTTGTTTTTTCATTTTATCATTTTCCCTTAAACAGCCCAACAATGTTAAAATCAACAGAGACAGTATTTTTCTGAAGTGGATTTTTGTACAGATAAGACCAAAGGTTTCAATCTCCTAAGAAAATGTACAAACCTTATCTGTCTCACAGCATCCCTAGCTGAAAATCTCTCTGCTAAGGGAGAAGTATCTCTTACTCTATAATGTCTGTATACTCCATTTTTTTCCATCTGCTTTGAGTTATTAGCAAGGCTGTGGATCTATGATTGCAGTAATTACAGGTGGTTTTTGTGGTTTACTTAATGAGTGCTTCTAATTAAGAAATGGAAATACTAAACCTGTAAAGCCACAAACTAATACTACTATTACAAGGCTGTTCGTTTGTGTAAAACTTTTTCACATTTTTATCATGCCCAACTTGCAGCTGAGTTGCCTTTTTTGGTTTGGTTTTTTTAAAAAAATGCATCTCAGCCAAGAAAGGTGGGGAATTCTAATATTTAGCCAGCTTATCATTCTCCAGGAAGGTCTAGACAATGCTCAGGAAATAAGGTTGGGGAGCTCATTTCAAAAAACCACAGAAAAATATCTCTAAGGCAGACATCCCTTGACAGTAAATTCCATTACTTTTTCTTGGATAGGGAGGGCAGTGCAGGAAATCCCAATCTGCAATAATCATCAGCTAAAGCCACTCAGCCATGCCTGATCCCTGGCAAAGGGACAGGAAAAGATGCACAAACCCTCTTTTACAGACTCCTCTCTTACCTTTATATTTTTGGTCACATCTACAAAAGCTTGAAATACGTCTTTAATTACATTCCAAGAGATGCCTTCATATCAAATCTAAACAGCAACACAGAGGAAGCATTTAGAAACTCAACGTGGTCACAAGGACACTGCACACTTATCGTGGCAAAGTCACTGGATGTTCAGAAGAAACATAACTGTGTCATTTAATAAATATCAATTAGTTTGTTCTCAAAAAGGTGTTAAAAGGAAACCCACATGGCAAGCTATGACAGATTTCTAACAGTTTAAAAGTAATTTATCTCCATAAAATAGAATTTAGGTAGCAAAGCAAATCTGACTTCTTTTTTTTTAATGGTTTAATTTAGAAGACTGTTTGCAATACTAGCAAGAAGAAGCCTAAGAAAATTTTTTCAAGGATCAATTTTAATTAATCTTTATTTATAGATCTGCTGAAACATGATTCTCCTCTTAAAAACTGTTGTCTGCTTGGATGGCTGTGCTGTAACATTCATAAACAAGTTTTATTTTGGTATAGGTGCCAAACATAATTTAGTCTAATTAGTTAAGAGTAGTTTCTTCCTATCAGTAATTTGAAACACCTGCACATCTCTGTCCCTTTCATTAAAACAAACATCCATGAAGAGACCTGGCCTAACATCTTTCCCTTAGTCATATGTAACAATAGTGATGCACCAAAGGCCTGCACACTGTACTGTTAGTGAGGCACTGAATGTGGTACATGAAGACACTGTTTACCTGTGTGTGCCCTCATGCAGAGCACAAAGTGTAACACTTCTGGCTTACCTTTCTTAACTGTTACTGGTTTTTTAGTATCTGTATAAAACAAACCAATGGTTACTGAAACAACAATGAACACTGTTGTCACCTGTCACAGTTAAGCACAAGACAACAGATAAATTCCTATGGCAAGAACTGTACATTAAAGAGCTGTAGCAACATCCTTTACTGCTTGCAGCAGGATACTGGAATTGCTGAGTGATGGCTGCATCTCTGACTTCGTGAAGCCTTGAGCAAGTCATTAAAATGCTACAATTTGGGCAATAAAAAAAAAAAAGACCCCAAATTAGTGGATATTTATGCTGTGTATGTTTTTCTAAATGTTTGTCTTGATCTCTGTGTTTCTCTTGTACTGTGTACACAACAAGTCTAATGATGCATCTTTAGTACCTTCCTGACATGCTGTGGGGATTAGTTAATGACTGCACAGCTCTTTGAAGATGTTCAGGCTATTTTATTTTTAATTAATGTTTGCAAGCTAGTTTGAGCTTCTCTAATGAAAGGGCTTAAAGAAGCAGAAAATTTCAGGAGGTTGTTACTCCCACATGCAAGAGAGCAAGATGAGGAAGTGTGCTGGGTTTGGCTGGGGCAGTTACTTCACAGTGATTGCTATGGGGCTGTATTTCTGATTTGTGCTGAACGCAGGGTTGATAATACAGAGAGGTTTTTGTTATTGGTGAGCAGGGCTCACACAGAGCCAAGGCCTTTTCTGCTTTTCATACTGCCAGGCTGGTGGTGGGGCTGAAGGTGTCTGGGAAGTTGGAAGGAAACACAGCCAGGACAGGTGACCCCAAACTGACCAAAGGGATATTCCAAACCATAACACATCATGTTCAGTATATAAAGTGAGGGGAAGAACAAGGAAGGGAGGGACCTTTGCAGTGATGGTGTTTGTCTTCCCAAGTAGCTGTCACATGTCATGTGGCCCTGCTGAGCACCTACCTGTCCCTGGGAAGCAGTGAATTTATTCTTTTTTTTTTTTTTGGCTTTGCTTTGCTTGTGTGCACAGCTTTTGTTTTCCCTATTAAACTGTCTTTATCTAAACCAAAGAGTTCTCTCGCTTTTACCCTTCCAATCCTCCCCCTGATCTCTCTGGTGAGTGGCTGTGTGGGGCTTGGCTGCTGGCTGGAAGGAAGTTAAGTCAGACTATGAGAGAAAGGAAACAGCTCCTTTTGTCAGGTACCTGGGATATGTAGGTAAATAATAATGAAATTAAAAAAAAAAGTTAAACAATTATGAGACAAACATACTGTTCTGAGAAATGGCAGGCTCCCCATACCCATGCTGTCTAGAAGATTTCCATGGAAATTCTGAGACATCATCAAGGAATGACTGCAGTTTTATGATACAGCTCTGGCAGTTCAGTCTAGCTGAGGACTGGTTTTATATGTTAACAACAGAATATTCTCATCTCCTCCCTCCTTGCCCTACATACCACTGGGACACAGAAGTGATTTGCAGATCCACAGAGTCTTATTTACAAGAGCTGTGAAGTAAATTTCCTTTAAAAATCAGCATCAAAACTCTTTAGACCCAATTTCACTAAAAAAAAAAAACAAACCAGCAAACCATGCAGCCATTGAGGAGTAAAGTTACCTTTACAATAACAAAATGTGAGTGTTTGGACTTGCATCCTCTCAGTCATCCAGCTGGCACAGTGCTGCCACACCTCGATTTATCCAGTGTTTCTGGGGCTTGTCTGAAGGGAGTTCAATCGAGAGAACATAGTTGGTAGAGTGGCCAGTGGTGGATAAGACACCTCTTCTTGCACTTGTCTTGTATACAGGGCATGAATAGATGTTCATATGAAGAAATTTGGAACTTTCTCCAGGTTTCAGCCAAATTATGGGCAAAGGATCATAAAGGACTTTTGGCAGTGATTCTCCAATTACCGAGGCTTCTCTATCCCATCGTGCACCTTCCAAAAAGAGGCCTCTCACATAAGCCCCATCTTGTGGTATTTTCTCCATTGTGTGTTCCTCTTTCATCACCTAGAATGATTAAATCATTGCTTGATTTTGGTTTTATCTGGAATATATTAAATCCTCTAAGTGACAGTCTGAAATTTCTCCTTTAAATAAAATCTCTTTTCATCTGAAAACTCTATTTTGTGCTGCTCCGTAACACGTTTCAAGCTGTTCAAGAAAAACAAAATGCTTTGGCATTTTTCTTACCTCAAATTCAAATCCAATGTGGTCAATTGGGATGGTGTATTTTCTGGCATAGTTTTGTAAGACACCAGTCAAAAAAGACTGAGTGAAGAAGAATCCTGAGAGCCAAAAGACTGTGGGTGGCCCATTGTCAACCCAATCCTGAACATGGAAAGAAAAAACAAATGTAAGACAAAAAACTCATTTGTGGCTTCACTGTGCCAATTCACCAGAAGAGGGATGTCTTTTCAGATACTCAAAGAGCAGAGTGAGATCTAAACCTTGATGGGACCTTCAGTTCCTTGATGGGAACCATCAGTTCTCTGTTTTTCAGAGACAACAAATCACAGAAGTCAGTTACTCACAATGACAACAAAAATAATCACTCATTGAAACAACCAGGACTCAGTGATATCAAGAAAGAAATTTCATAAAGTAGCATAGGCATATTTTTAAGTCTAGGTACTGGCCAGCAAAAACAAGCAAAGTGATTGAATTTGGACACTTTTATCCATATACCCTCTTTTACAGTCTTGTAAACACCAATCTCCCAATGTGAAAAAAGGCCAAATTTTCATACCTAGTCTCATCACTGATCACTCTGAGGGCACTCAGCCTACACATCAGATCCTAGGAGAGGAAATTATTCCAGCACCAAGATGCCAGACAACAGAGTTAAGATAGCTGTTCAAAAGGTGTGTGCAAGTGGTGTCACTTTTTATTAAAATTGAAAGAGAACAGATTTACAACCACATATATAAAATTTAATACTGGCTGTTATGCACTGTTTCTAAAGCATTCTCACACCCAGTTCAGTGTCCTTTGAGCAGTGAAGTCATTAAGACATCAATGCAAACTAAAATGAATCTTCTAGAAATAGAAAAATGGAAACTATCAATAGCAGCACTGGATTAGCACCAAGGGATTATACTCCCAACTCTCCCTGCTGAGCAACTGCCCAGCTAATTCCAATGCTGCTACTGCAGTGTGTGTTTGGCCATGGGTATGTGTGGATAATTCACAACCTGGAGCTCTCAGGGCACTGCTGATACACATTCTACCCTCTCAGCTTTCAGCTGCAGTGTCCTGTCAGTCTCAGTACCTGGAAGAAGACCAAACGACAGAGGAGATCAGACACGTAACTTCCCAGTGGCTTTAGTGATGGATAGGATTTGGCAGCCCACATTGCTGGTACTTTTCCCACTAGCATGCTGTTGAAAACATCTTCAAGTTCAGAAGACATCAAAACTTGGCCTTTAATGGCTTTTCCTATATTAATGAGGCTGCTCCGAACAACTTCAGTAAGCCTTCAGATTAAAACAAAAAAATTGTCATTTATTATTTACTTCTTACTATCTGGCCAAAGACCTCTGAGTCCAACTCAAATGAAGAGTCAATCAAAGCTGGTAAATGTCCTGTCAGAAGTTTCTTCTCTCACCTGTAGTTATCAGAACTTTTACTTAACTTTAGAAAAGCAAACAAAGAAAAAACACACACAGAGAAATAAAAGACAGTGAAAACTCCCACTCTAGACAGGGGAAATCAAGTGACAAGGGCTTTAAAGCTTTCAACACTAATTGACATAGCGTGCTGTGAATATTGGGGCCTGGCTATCCCTGGCAAAGAATAAAGTAGGCTGCCTTCACCCAACAAACTCAAACCTGATTTAAGTTCATACTCTAAGAATATAGATACTGTTCCTAGATTGAGGTACTCAGCTGTAGCTTTCAAGTATTTTCGAAAGATTCACCCAAAGCAGAACCTAACATGTTAAGAAAACTGTCTTGGAAAAGGCTTACAACTGTCTAAGGGTTGTGAGCAACTTGTACCTACGAACACAAGCATATTTCAGTAGCAGCACCCCACAAAACACTGAGCCATACCTGTTAAATCGAATTAGTTCTTGCCTAAGAACTGTATTCATGGACTCTTCATAAAGTACTGGGTATGCCCTCATAACCTCTTCAATATCAAAGTTACTTGGTAATTTGGATAGGATGTCCTGTGCCAAATCTTCAACAATTTCCTGAAATCACAAGTTTGCAGTGAATAAAGAACATTCCTTTCCTGCCCCCCCCCAATATTTTTATTGAATAAATTCCACAAAGCACTATAGATTTTATACTTTTTCTGTGCAACCACATAGGTATTTTAGTCCATTTTCCTACAGATATAAAGCTTACATGATCTTACTTGCTTTGGGCATCATCCTGTCTGTCAGTCTCCACCTGCCTGCTCCTTTTGCCTTCTCAATACATCTAAATTTGTTAGCAATTCTAGTTTAATGTGCAAAAAGGTTTTAAGTTACTTCTAAGGAAATAGGCAAGAGAGCAGACAAGTATAATCCTATTACTGCCACAATGAAAGAAAAGACAAAGCCTGCAGCATGGGGAAAATGATGGGAAGACCACAGGAATACTGCAGCCAGGAGAGGAGGTTTAGTTACAGCATATTAGACAAGGATGGTCATACAACCAATGCTGGATGAAGTCAGGCAGTGCATGAACTTCCCTCAAGGGAGTTTTTAGACTGGAATTAAGTGTCATACTCTAAAATTGCCTAGAAATGAATGTGACTTGAGGTGCATTAACAAACATGATTTTTAACAGTGTTCTAACTCTTGATTGATTACTGAAATGAAGCACTTTGCTGTTATTTTAAAGCACAAAATATAAAAAACATTCTTATTCAAACTGCATGTTCTACACAGGTGGGGTTGTGTGGTATGAACATGTTTGAATGTGAAGTCCTAAAAGTATCTTCCATCTTTAGAGGTGCTATGCCAAAATCCATCTGCTTCTCTACAGGGACATTCACATCTACTCCCAATGCTACAGTCACATGATGAGAGGCCTTTGATTACTCTGAGACTCAGGACATGACAGGAAAGGGCACTTTTCCAGAGTGCGAGCTGATCTTTCTTCTCTGTTACCTGAGGGGACTTGCCACCTCCCCCTGCTTCTCTAGGCAAAGTCAGGAGCACTCCATGGAAAAGCTGGTTAGTCTCCTGGTTATCCTTGGTGATGTCTGCATTTTCATGAAGTCCAAACACTTCAGGGTGTGTTGTAATTGGCAAACTTCGTATGTATTCAATGTAAGACTGTAAAACAAACATTCAGGTACCAGACACCATGCAATGCAATATTCATAAATCATCAGTAAATCCAACCTGGACAGAACTTCCCCATTTACAATCAAACACAGCAATTCCCTGTTAAACACATCCAGGAATTGATTTACACAGTCCACAGAGATAGATATAAAAGTTCTGAGTGACTCAAAGACTCATGGAGGAGTTATTACCACCCTCATGTAAGTGGCAAGAGAAAGGAAAGTACATTAGAAATACCCAAGGAGTACCAGCTGGAGTCACAGGATGGGGGAGGATAGTGCATGTGTCACCCCTCCAGCAACTGAGGGCTACACTAATAGGTAGGATTTGGGCACATTCATTATCTCTAAGCAGCTGTTAGAAGGGGAAAAAGGGTACAAAAACTGACTGTATATGTCATTCCACCTCTTCCTCCTGATCACTGCTTTCAAGGCAAAAGTGGTTACAAGAGGGTGCAGAAGTACCCTGTAAATTCCTGAAGCCTTCTATTGGCTTTCTAGAACTGTACTGGAAACCTGCACAGGGGTGGCTCTTTGCATCAACAAATGTCAGAATATTAGATCATCACTTCATCCCCATTGGGGTGTGGTAGATATTAAGTACTAGATTCACATTTCATATATAAGATACATTCTGGCTTGGCTTTGTGATCTTATGAGGCTTATTTTCTATTTGTTGTATTCAGCATATCAAAATACAGCGTAAGTAAATTTCTTCCCAATAACTCAGAGAGAATTTACACCTGTTGCCTTCTCACCTCATACGGGCCATGTGGTGGTATGTAGTAGTCACCTCCAGCTGAGAGCATGTACCTGTCCTGCTCTATATCCTTGTTATAGACTATGGAAAGAAGGGACAGGAGAAGACGCCTGTCTTTATCATCTGTCACTCTACCTCCATAGTTACACTCCCCTGGGAAAGGACAAAGAAAACCATGAGAAAAAAAAAAAAAGCAGTTAATGAACAAATCAAAATTGTTTTGTAATCATGTGAAACTCTGGTAAGCTGAAGCTTCAAATTTCCAAATCTTCAAAAGTTTTTAGGTCTTACACTTCAATCAATTCAATGGAAATCAGGCACTTGAACAGCTTTAGAACCATGGGCCAAATTTATGTGTCTGGATGATGAAAAGTGTAAGGAACACTATGAGTTGGTCTGAGAAACTGCTACTCATGTCCCAGAATTCATTTTCATAAAGCTAATTATAATATCAACAAAAATCAAGGATGACAAGGCTCACAAAAGAGGTGCCAAAAAGCAGCTTATCTTTCTGAATAGCCACAGCAACTAAGTTATTTACACAGCTCAACACCTCCTGCCTTAAACCCATGGCTATTACCACATCCTCTGGTAAACTGCCAAAGTTTACTGTGTCAGGCTCACATTGATCAGCAAAGGTGAAACAGAGGCCATCGTTGTTTTTATTTGATGTATATGAAGCAAAGACCAGCAGATTTGCTGGGCCATTATTAATTCTTCTAGCTACATACAGGTCAACACAGCAATGACTTCTGAGGGTTTCAGATCCAACACCCACCAATGACAACTACATTGTGTGTGGAAAGCCAAGAAAGTAAACCTGAGTGGAATCCACTTAATTTGTCGAGAACTCACCAGTTTATCACTGTACCAGCTGAGAGTGCCCAGCAAAGTCAACACAAGAGGATGTAATGCCTGTACCTGTTAGATAGGTCAGAGCTTCAAATGGGATTTCTTCATATTCATTCAGAAACATCTGGATCTGTTGCATACTTATTCTGAGGTCGGATTCGTTGAACTCATATGGAATATTCCACCCTGTTCAATTCAGAAAGGATATGCAGGGCAGTGGTGCACTGTACTGACAGCTGGGCCAGGAAATGCTGGCATTGGTACTACACTGCTACTGCAGAGCTGAAGATACCACCTGCCAGACAGTACCTGGAAGAGCTCTGGAATATACCAGGCTGTTTATTGCACAAGGGACAACCCAACTCCATAACAATACTGTATCCTAAGGCACTATTACCATCATTCTGTATAATTAAAACAAACAGGCATTTTGACATCACACTCTCCTGAAAATTGTATCTTACTGGCTTGGTACTTTCAGCTAATCAGTTGCTACCCGGACACAATGCAAATAGGAATTTTAATTCATTTATTGATTCCCCTTTTTAACCAACCTGCCCATTTATTAATACTGTTTGTATACGACATTCAGAGTAACAGTATAATAAAACAAACAGGAACATACTCCAGATACAGAAAACTTATGTCCCTACTGCAAACCAAAAATAGGGCTATTGCTGCAACTATCCTTCTTCCCCCAGATAATTGGTCACATTAAGCAGTAGATGTTGCTTTTGAAAATGGCTTCTCTGTCATTTACCAAAATTCTATTTTTACTTTACAGCGATATATGAGTGTCTTCATACTGGCAATTTAGTGTTTATTTAAACAGCTGCCTATTAAAATAATGACAGTGGCTTTCAGTCAAAATAATAACAGCAACCCGTTATGATGAAGACAGACTCAGCTGGAATGGAAGACTGAGAACTTCATGTACACCAGTGGAGAGCATAAACTTTATAGTGTTATAAAAATGGAATCTGTAATTCCATGAGTTCTATATGTCATGCAGAAATTCTATAGAGTTGTCTACATATTTCAAGATTATAGAAAAAGCTGAAGCACAAATCTTATGATACATCTCTTGTCATTGCTGTGTTATGAACACACTGCAGCTAAATAAATAAATAAATTTGTTACACATCAAGTAAATCTATGCACTAGCTTTGATAAAGGTGTGCACATAAAAGCAGAATTGATGAAGGCACATCTTTCATTACAAAAATTTAAAACTAGAACTATATTGGATTGTTAGTAAAAACTACAGTGACGAATTAATAATTTAGTAAGCTACAATTTAATGTCATTACTGTATAATATATTTATTTGGAAAAATGGCACTTTCTAGTCCAGAGTACTTTCTTCCTGAGTAGCTTTGCCTAAATAAGAATCCCTGCAAATAACAGCTTTTATTATATCCTGTGCAATTCAGATTGCACTCCTGCAGCACTGCTAACAATACTGCCTTTCTGCAGAGAGACTCCAACAGTGCATTTCAACATTGCTGATCTTTTTTGAAACAAACCGCAAAATAATCTGAAACTTACCCAGTGGGCCAAAGTTTCTCCTTTCCTGCACAACAGCATGAAAAAAGCAAAGGCCAAACAGCAGTTTTTGCCACATTACTGGCTTTTGGCAGCTGCCAAAGAACACGGGGTCAGAGACGGGGTCGTTCAGGTACGACCGGAGCAGGTTCACTCGGACGCCTTTCGGAGGCTCATTTGTCATTTTGATGCCATTCTGGAGGATACTAACAGGAAACTTTTCTGATGGATAACTAGTTAACCACAACCTAAAAAGAAGTTTGAAAAGCACTTTATCACAAAACCATTAATATTCACAAATCCTGCATGCTGCTCTATAGAAGACTTAAGTTTTACTACTTACTTAACTACAATGATAATGTCTAACTTTGTTCTGAAATGCACACATAGAGTAGATTATATTGGACAGGTAGAAAAGATGACATCTTACTTAGGGGTCTTTATCACTACACAAAAAGAATATCAATTATATATGTAGTCATTCACACAAAAATATCTTAGTTTGAGTGGTGTCTTCAGCAAACAACACATACTCCCATTAAAACGTGCAAAACACTAAACCCCTACCTGAACTTTTCATTGGTATTCTCAGGCACTATAACTTCCTCACAGATTTTTTCCAAGGCAGGCATCCAGCTAGTTGCAAGATGGCAGTTTTGCAACACTACCCAGGTTCCATCAGTAATAGCCTGATAAATCATTTTTGCTGCTATTGGGCCCTGGCCCTGGCCAAGCGAAACGGTTTGAATGCTTGTACTTCCCATGCTGACATCATCAGCAAATTTTAGTAAACCTATGATGGCAAGTTTTATACATGCAAAGAAAGACAAAGTCTATTAGAAAGCAGAATATGTTATATTCATGTCATCATTTCTATAAAGTAAATAAAGGGACAAAAGTCAACACATATTTTACTAAATTAAAGAAACCCAAAGAAAACCACCTCAATAACCCAGTAGTATCAAATGCTGCTTCAGTCTGTTTCTGAGGCATATGCTAAATGATTTGTATTTGGTTAGGGGTATCATTTATTTAGGGGTATAAGGTGTTACAGAAAAAAACCCTCAAAATAAAAACTAGGCAGGTTAAATGGCTGTCATCTCCTTTGGCCCCAAGGGTTCATTTCCAGCCTGCACTCTTGTTGCCTGGGTACAGTTGTTTATGGGGGCTGAGCTGCAAACTGGATCTTTAGATCTGGTTAAAAATAGCCCTCCAGCTTTGCTATCAAAACCAGTACCTTCTGGAAATACATCCTTATGTTATGGCTCCATGCTACAATTCTTTTGGCAGAAAACTAGATTTAAAAATAATCTGGGTGGTTATACCTTAGAGGACATTTAACAAATGTGTTTTTAAGTGTGGCCATATACACCATTTAATTAGTAACTGAGAGGGAGGAAACTTTCTGGAGGAGGGGTTGCAACAAAGACTGGGGCAAGCTTCCAACACCCACTGAAAGAATTGTAATGCAAGTATAAATTATAAACTGGTCTGGATGCTACAATCTGTTAGATCCCTAAATTGCTGCTCAGACACTGAGACATGTCATCACCACTACATTCATCCCACCCTCTAACAATTTTACTATCGTTGTTTATATATGGGCAGATGCAAATGTTTGATATTCCATCATTGCTGTATTGTACTTTAAAGACACTTTAAAGATCAAATGAAGGGGCTTATTATCAGTTTAGTCATACTCAGTGACATTTAACCAGACAAAAAGAGAGATTTTTAATACCAATCTCACCTGCCATAGGATCAGCACCTGGTGACAATATAAAAATCAAAGGGGCACAACAATTTGAATCACTGTAACTTCTTCCAAGATCAAATGTGGGCGGTTCAATAAATGTTCTCCCCATATTTTCCACAATGAACATCTGCACTGCTGGGATGATTTTGTCCGGTCGCAAACACCTGAGGATCACCATGCGATCCAACCCCGTCACTTGGCTCCACGTGTCTGGGAAGGTTTCTTCGTGGGGCCTGACTGAGTCATAGATTGGCTTCCACTTGGAAAAATTGTCTCTGATGTGTTCCATGAGTCCCTGGAGGTTTGTCAGGCAAGATGCACGTACAAGCTCAGCCCATGATTTGTTAGACAGCCAGTCTGGAGCTGGATTGGGGTGAGGATTATCAAGAGCAACACCTCCTGTCAGCAGGAAACGCCAAACCTCATCATCTATTTGGTCTTTTCCCTTCATAATGCCTACTGTCAGAAGGAAGGAGAACAACACCTTATCCTTTTCAAACAGGGAACGACAGACATTATTGTAGATGCTTACTGTGAAATGCTCGGTTATATTTTTAATTCTCTGTTGTAGATTTCCACTCTTTTTGCTTTTAGAAATAGATTGAACATACAAGTTAATGAACCAAATCAATGAATATTGGTACATAGGTTCAATGTTTGCCAGATCAGAGATGCAGAAGAAGATAACAGCTGAATGAACAGCAACTGGCTTGTACCCCATTCGAGTAGAATCTATTTCTTTCTCAGTTAAAGAGGAAATCTCCTGCTTTTCAGAGATTTCTTCAGACAACTCTTTGGATGAAGACAAAATTTTAATGGCTGTTTCATCTTCTAAGATGTTTCCTTCTGAATGGGAAAGGACCTCCAGGATTTTATCTTCTATTTCCTTTAGTTGTTTCTTGTTGGCTGCGCTTTCTATAATGAGTTGATTTTTCTTTTCTTCTAGCTCAGGCTTTTCCTTTGCAGCTACAATTCCAAGAAGTTGGTCCTGAAGACCCAAAGGTGTAATCATAAAATTGAGCAGACAAACTTTCACAGCCACCTCAGGTAAATAATGAGGATTTCTTAAGTGGGTTGTCATGTAAAACCTGAAGTCTCTTGAATATTCGAGTATGTTTTCCCCTAATTTCATGTATTCTACTCCTTGTTGTTTAAATGTTTGCTTTAATAAAATGGGTTCTATGAAAGCATCTACTTCTTCACCAATATTTTCTAGCAAGACTGGTGTTCCAAGCTGAATGGCAGTTTCTAACGCCCTCACATAGTGTGTGTCAGATAGTTTGATAACTGACAGCTTGTTAGTTTTCTCCATGTTTTTTATCCACTTGTTAGCTTGCCTCTGAGGATCTATCATCAAAGCCCATCTTCTTGAGTTAGAAACAATTATCCCGTTGTCAATGGAAAAAGAATCAACTGGCAATCCAGCAATCTGCCACGCCCGGATTTTGACAGGATCCCCTAAAGTATTACTTAAGGTAAAATCACTGGAGCAGGGGATGTGCTTCTCACTGCACAGAACCTGCCACTGCTTTTGACACTTGAGGCGGTAATCGACAGTAAAGGCTCCCAAGTAAGCCACAGTTCCTGATGACAACAGCACATCTCCTACAAGGTCTGTGTGCCGAATTCCTAACAGTCGTGCAGCTTCTGTCCACCTCTCCTTCTCTCCACCCAGACCATTAATTAACTGCTCAGCTCTCACAAGCTTTTGAGAACACCGTTCAATATTCTCTTCTAGTTCTCTCTTCCGGTTATTCATTTTGTCAAACTCATCTTGCAAAGCTTGAAGGCGATCAACTACCTCCTTAAGTTCTGCTTGTTTTACTCTTAACTTCTCCATCTGAACCTCCAGTATTTCTTCTGCACCTCTCAAACGTTCACGCTTTGGGGCCACCACCTTCTGCACACGGTCATACACCTCCATGGCTCGCACCCACTTGCAAAGTCCTTCACAGGCAGATGAGACATTTTTTACAACGTCTGGCTGAAAATCTGCATGATCAATAAACTTCTCCCTAATTCTCTTCATTATGGCAGGAGGAATATTATCCTTGTCGTATTTCTGTAACTGCTGAAGGAACCTGATATCTGAAAGAATTTTTTTAGCCGGCCCCCAGTAGTCTTCAACCATTTTACCTATATTGCAAATAAGACTAAAATCAGTCTTAATACACACATATTCAAACTGGAAAATATACTCTGAAACATAACATGCAGAATTAACATCAATGATTTTGCAATGGAATTTTACTATGCAAAGCTGTTAGTTTAAGAAAATGCTGAAAGGAATTTGGACAGGAACTTCAGCATTACTAACTAATGTAATATTTATTAATTGCATATTAATTCTAAATTAACCATGCACATTAAGGGAAACAAATTACTACACAGTCTTTCTTAGCATAGCCTATTAGATAAATCAGTGTGTTAAGTATTCCTTCTTAATCTAGATAAGACAGTTTTGGATGAAAGGTGTTTACAGAATTCTTATTTTTAATTATGAAGGTTTGAACTGTAAAGGCATAAGGTAGAAGAAAAGTGAAAGAAAAAGCTCTCTTTCCTACCTTATAAATTCTGTGCAATCCCACAATAATAACACAAACCACACAGAAAACACATAGGGTCATTACCTATGGCAGGGGTAAAACCAGAATTCCACTTCCCATCTTAACTGATAGTTTGGGAGCAGGGATTACAGGGGGAAATAAAGGGGAATTGTGCACAGCACACCTGCAGCTCCCAGAGTTCCTCAAGGCAATGGAAAACTCAACACTGGGACAAAGCAAGGCGAAGAGATGGCTTTGTGCTGATACTGGGATTGTATTTACAAAGCCTGTCCAACAGTGTCGGGGGGCTGGGCAGTACGTGACCATGGCCAAAGCAGCCTTGGCTATTCAGTACACATGTAAATCACTGCTTGGCACAGATGCACTCGGAGTGCCCATGCACGTGGCTGCATTCACACCAGAAGCACTTCACCAGCACACCACAGCAGTACCCCACTCTTTCCTAGGGCAGGGATAACAAAAACCACATCATTACCACTGCCACTTGGGTCAGGTTTTCTCTCTGGTTTAGTTCCCCTCATGATACAGATACTCTCCATGACAAGCTTAACAGGGCCAGGTGGATTCTGCATGGATTTCACAAGAGAGATGTCCGAAGGATTCAGAGTGTCAAGAGCTGCCTGTGCTGCAGCCAGAGCTGGCAGTGCCTCAGCAAGGTCTGCTTCACATTCATCCTGTTAAGACAAGGGGCAGAAACCTGTAAACCTTCATACAATACCAGGTCAGCAGCCTGATCACCCCACACAGCCTCCGAGACCCTCCTCTCTTGTTAAGTACGCAGTAAAAAGACCCGTCACAACATTGTGTTTCTTGGAGAGAAAACTGCTTTCACAATTTGACTGCACAGTTTAAAGAGAGGTTTGTAGATAAATTAGTGGCTTCCATAAACTGAACTGAGAGCTGAAAAAGCCAGACAAGCTTTCAAGATTAAAGTCTTTGGTCTGGCAACAAGAATTAAATAAAGGTTAGATACAGTTGTTCTTAGTTAAATCTTACAGTGCTCATCAGGTGAAAAATGGATGTGTAGCTTAAATTCTTACCACATACTCAGATCTCAGTGGTTATCTAATCTATCACTGACATTTCCCATTAGCTAAAAAAAATATGGAGGAATCCTGGAGCTTCCCACAAGAAATCCTGTTACAGACATCTGGCTACGGCATTATCTCTAAAGTTGTGCCCAGCAGGGCTCCCTACAGTGCCGTGCCTGATTATCTCAGCTAACTCTACATGAACTGTCTTTAGGCCTGGAGACAGTATAAACTCATTATTCAATCTGCTGAAAATGAGAACATATTAGTAGAGAAGTAAGAGCTCCACAGCTGTTGGAATGTGGACTAGAAAGGGAAGCGATGCAGTACTGTGAGATCCAGTCATACTCCAAGCAGCCAAAATTTACCGTGTTTGTAATTAGGAGCATGTCAGTCATCATCTCTTGCAACTGAGTTACTGTAAGAGCTCGGCTCACCCCGTTAACACCCAATCACCACTCCCATTTCCTCGGACCCCGTCCTGCTCCAGGCTCAGCCCCCGGAGCAGTACCTTAATGCCTTGGGCAACAGCAGCTGCATCGTTGGCCTCCTTTTCATCTGCTGACACTATTTCCTTTTTGGCATCTACTTCAACTGTTTCCTTTTCAATCTGGATCATCATTTTTTCTGTTTCAGCAGAAGTTTTAATCAGTTCAGGCTGAAGGGCAGTCAGTTCTTTCTGCATCTCTGCAACCTGATGAATATAACAGGAAATCAAGAAAAGATCTGTGTAAACACTGCATGCATTTCACATCTTGATGTCTCAGGAAGAAAGACTGGAAGATACTATATTAATACAATCTAAAAAGGGACATTTGATCTAAAGAATTATTAATAGTTCTCTAGTCTATTTTTACTAAGAGCTGTTCTATTTAACCGAATAGATTTTTTTTAAGTATTTTTATCATCATCTATGCAATACACTTGTTTTTTTAAGATCCACTTCATTTCAGTAATGAGGAATAAATGGATTAATTCTGGTTTTTTCCTCACAGTCAGTTTTGGTTTATGAAACCCCAAATAATCCTTTATTGCCCAGGTGAAAAGCAAAATCTGAAAGAAACTTGGAAGGAAACACAGAGTTGGTGACAGTAACAACTGCAAACTGGATGTTCTTCTTGATTCAGCAAGTATCAGGAAACCCCTTTACTTTGCATCTTAGAAAGATCAATCCCAGGATCACATGTGTTGGAAAAGGGAGTCATTATCTGGAACCTGATCAATTTCCTACTGGGAATCTACTGAGGAATTAATGTTTATTATTGTCTTAAAACATTCTTCAATTTCTTACCTATTTTGAAAAGGATAACAGGTACTAGGATACTGAGGTATGGATTCTCCATATAAGGTTTTGAGAAAATAATGGGATTTATAAGGTTTATTGCTTCAACATTTAATGAGTACCATTTAATTTAGTTTTAACAGATTTTAGTTTAGTTTTGTATTAAGTGCTATGATCCAAACTGAAAGATCACAATTTCTTAAAGTGACTAAGCAGTAACCTAACTTTTCCTGCTGGCTTTCTGTAGCAAAGTATCAATAGCATCATGAATATCGTGAAGAGCAAATTTGCTAAGTTTTATTTCTGTAAGTTTTAACCATACAGACCCCATACTAAAGTCTGCATAAGGCACATATCCATCATTTTCATCTGAAACTTACTTGTAAAGATGCAAAATCAAGTTTTTGAAGTCCCACCAGATAACGAGTTCTCATCATGTCAACCTCTTCCCTTTTTTTATTTAGCAGTGTCTTATAGGTAAGAATCAACTCAACGTAGGAAGTTGGTGTCACGTAGTTGTGTCTTCGCAGTGTGGCATAGTAGCTGACAGAGAGTTCTCTCACACTCTCTTGGAAATATTTGCACAGTGACACAACCCTAGAGAAAAATTTTTCCACGTTACTTTGAAAGTACAGTCTGTCTTTTTGTTAACTATCAGAAAATTACTCTAAGCTTATGAGATCATATTAGTGTAAGGGAAGGCAGAAATGTATTTTCCCCATTATTAGAAATATCTTGGATTCCTTTCAAAGAAACATCAGATACATAGATCTGGGGATCCTTGACTTGCACTGAAATCCCAGAGTTGGCTTAGATTGTCCATTTATAAGGACAGTCTCCTGATCAAACATGCTGGGGGCACAAGGGGCAGGGGAACAAACATTTGCTTCATATGTTACTTGACAGATAAACTCATACTCTTTTCTAATGTCATCTTTGAGTTCAATATCCTCTAAAAACTTGTTAGCAACCATTTCCAAAGCATCTGTAGGCCAGGTCTGGAACCAATCAATAGTGCAGCAGTTTATCAGTGAAGGGAACATCCGTAATCGATTCCGAAACGCATCTCCAATAGGACTCATGGCTACAAAAATAAAATCATGATTGTTATTTAAGTTTCTTTGCAGTTAAGAAGTAGAAAAAAAAACCCAAAACCTAAATAAAAACATTCTAAGAAACAATACACTGAATACAGACCTAACACAATATGCAAATTTTTCTTCACCCTTTCAATAAAGTAACTGTACATAGCAAGGGGAGTTGCTTCAATTTTCCTGTTCTCCATCCTTGCTGCATTTTGCATCTTCTCAACAATTTCAGCTTTCTCATCTGCTGCAAAGATATTAGGCACATCACCAGTGTTTAAAAGCATGTTGATATCTTCCACAAAGGCTTCATCCTTTATTTGATTATCACAGAACAAAAAGGACACATTGGTGTTACCAACACCTGCTTTCAGCATGACTTGTTTAATGTCTTCTTTCCATTCACTGTTTCCATAGGACTTGGTAATTTCAATCTGAAAGAGCTCAAAGGAATTCATGAAGGTGGCCAGCTTGGTCGCACTCTGTCGGCCGCTCCCGCCAACCCCCACCAGCAACAGGTGTCCATTATCCTGTTTCAATACCCTGCATATCCTTGAGATATGCTCAATAGCAAACTTGAACATGACTAAGGACATTGGTGCTTTGCTGACATTGTTGTATTCCTCAAGGTAATATTCCATCATGCTTGTCAGCTGCTTTAAGTCTGTGATTTCGTCATACACTTTCACAGGAGCGTTGGGCTTTAAATAGTCTCCGAAGAACAGGCTGCGAATATCGTCATCAGAGACTTTTCCAGTAGGTGAGAGATGACTCAGTACCTAGGGAAAAGACAAGAATCAACACATAATTCTATTAGAGAATTATTTTCCTTAAAGCCATAGTAATCTTTATCTACAGAGTATTAATACTGCAGAAAGCACTGTTTTCCACTATTCTAGTTACTACCTTAATCTGGGAAAGAATACTGCAGGCTGACATGCAAGTTTCCACATATGCACCCCTCACAGAGAGGTACTGCAGTCAAATATAGGACAAGTTCCCAAAAGGCTTCTCAGAAATGTACCCACTACAGCCATTGGCTTATCCAAATAACTAAGTTAAGTAAAAGCACAGGTAAATGCTGTGGAAGACATTTATTCCATTCCAGTTGGTCCTCTGTACCAACAAAGAATCCCTTGGAAGTTATAAGTCATTCTCACATGACATCATTTGTATTAACTTGACTATGTATAATACCCAATGCTGAACAGAAGATGCTCCATACTTTTTAAATGCACTGATTGAAATAATTCAAAATGTCTCCAATATTAATCTCAATTCCTAAGTATTTCTGAAATTGCATCAATCTCATTCTCAGTCCCAGCACATTACCCAAAAATACCTTGTTAAAGTTCTGCTTGAAGCTATTTGATGTTGTATCTTGTACCATCTGAAAGAATACATTCCTGTCATGCTCATCAACTAAGCGATCATAGAAAACTCTGTAAACCTCATGAATCCAAAGTCTGATCAGTTTATCTCCATCCTGAAAATGTAAATACAAGAAAACAGGTAAATACAGCTCAAGCAGGATGTGTTCAAAAAGAAAAGGTTAGAAATGTCCATCTGGACTCTGCTATACCTTGCACTAAACTCAGTGGGATTCTTTCAATTCCAAGCCATTCAGCACATGGCTCAGCATCTGCCAATTTAACTGGATTCCTCACCTAGTTACCATCTTGCCCTTCCTGCCAATACAAGCTGGGACTCATGTCAAAGCAGTTTTCTCTGCTGTATCAAATCTCCCCATCATTCCAAGATATGGCTCACAGACTGTAACCCAAGCCCTTCTCAAAACCCTTCCTGGATAAGATTTCCCCTGAAAAACTTGTGGCTGTTTTGTTCTGTTTCTGCACCAAAAACATTCTCCCAACAGAAACAAAAATTTTAATACTCTTTTAACCTGACATTTTAATGGATGAAAAAAGTAGAAGCATTAATTTATGGTTTGTGACAACAGGCAAAGTCAGGGCTAAATTATTCAGTCTTGTTCATGATAAGCTTGCTATTTGTAAAAAAAGAGATACTGAGTCTTTTCCCATTTTGTTTATTTTGTGTATTAAGTTTGCAAGTTCAAGAGAGGGGACTGTCTGCCTTGATGGACAGGTTTTAACAGGAGGACCTTGGACCTCTGGGCCCAACTGTAATACATTAGAGAATATTAACAAAATGACAGCTCTCTCCCTCAGAGACAGACAGAAAATATATAACAAGGTATTTAGGGAATACTCTGATTTTAAACCATGCAAATCTACTGAAATCATAGCTCATGTATTTTGAGAAGTTGACTTAATAATATTATAATTCACTTTTTCCATTGCTCTCTCTTATATTAACATAATTAAACTACAACTTACTTGCAAATGAGTGTGTGGACAGAGCAGAACTCCTTTAATAACCCTGGAAAAATCTCGTAGATTAAAGACATAGTGGGATTTTGAAGGAGTTGGAAGAAAATTATCAACTGCCATTTTATAAATCACCGATGTCGCTTGGACCATCATCTTACCCAGCCTTAAGAAGGAAAAGAGGCACAATTTTAACTTCTGCAGATACATCACAGGAGAAAAGATGGCAAAGGTGATACAGGAAAGAGACCACATTACCTCAGAAATGAGGAGTCAAAGCCTTGGCTGAAGTGCCAGTCAGTAACTGCAGTAAAAATGTTGGTTAATATGTCATCATTGAAAGAGCAGATAGATACAACATTCAAGTGCCGTGTGAAGCGCCCTGTAATACACACAGAAGGATGCAGAAAGATTTCAAATGTCCAAATACTTTTCCACCTCACTCAAACAACAACATCTGAAACTGGCTCCAGCTCCATGATTTTGTTTCTGGCAAATTTCTGCCCCAGCAATGATGCAAAAGAAATACAATCTTGTTTCTGTTTTATATCAGTATTTCAATTGGAATAACTGTTTTGAACATGTAAAATATGCATCTCCATTACAAGGCCACTCTTACCCAAATTTAAATTTCATCTCACATTGGCCCTCTTGATTGTGATATGACACAGTAAAACTTTACAAAATCAAGTACCTTGTTACTGGCTTTCATCTAAAAAGAATCAGTCTATACACTAGTAAAATTTACAAATTTAGCTATATCAGAGTAGTTATTTTCATAAAGCCTCCTCAGAGTACATACAGTTATTCCTGTATCAGAGTGTTTATATGAAGCAAAGTAGCCTAAAGTGCCTTATAGCAGTGTAGTGCAGCAACATCAGGGCTTTTATTTACATAGTTTTTCCATTAGAAAATATAACTTCCCTAGTGTTGCTGTGACAGGAATCATGGACTTGCAGGTAACATGCTTGTTAATTAAATGCAGGGAGCCTATCTTAGCAGCAGGAGGTACAATTTCAGAAGATAATTGCCATACATGGCAAGAAGATGTGTTCCCTGTCTTTTCCGAAGAACAGAAAAGGAAAAAGTGTCTGAGCTCTAATTTTAGAATAACTTTCACTGCTCAAAGTTTAATCAACATTAAAAACATTGTTTCTAATGTTGATTAAATTCTCCCAGGAAAATGTACAAATTTAAACTTGAGCATATAGACCTCAATTTGGAATGGACCCAGCCAGACATATATAGAATTTGTCACCAGCAAAACTGAACCCAACTCTTAACTTCAGTCAACTACACAACTACTTTCCACAGTACTGTATTTCCTACCTGTAATGTCATTCCTGCCTCCCCCAGGTGGGCCCATAGCTGAAACCAGCAGCACATCTATGATGTTAATCTGGGATGCATCTTTCCTGTCATACCAGTGACCGTGATCAATCCACTGTCTGAGAAGCTCAATAGCTGGCTGGGCTCCATACACTTCCTTTTCAGGCATGTTTAGGTCATCTATGGAGAACACAGACATGGAATAAAAAACCTCAGTGTTTAGGAATTTAGTTTTCTTTTAAGAAGGAAAAATAACTGAAGTAGAGGTCAAAAAAGGTCTTACCCACAAATATTACAGCTTTTTTCCCTGCAGGAGGTCCAAATAATCCTTTTCTTCTTCTGTCCAGCTTTGACATAACAATATCCTGGGTTTGGTTAGCAGAGGTTCTTGCAGAGAAGTTGACGAAACTTGGGATGTATTTTTCCTTTGGAAGTCTTAGTAGAAAATTGTTTGTTATAGCTGTTTTTCCAGTGCCAGTGGGACCCACAAAAAGCAAAGGAACATTATGCTCCACATACGTTTTAAGAAAAAACATTTGTCTGGCAGTTTCTACTGTTGGAATGATCAGCTCAGACACCTGTTACACAGAAAAGTAAATTAGGACATGAAAACCAAGCATCTAATGCCTTAATCAACATGAATATTTGCAAGCAACTTCAGGAATCCTGTAGCACAAATGCATTTTTAAAAAATTTTGTTCTCTGAAAATCTATACTATAACAAGGTTCTAGTACATAGTATGGCCCCACTTCTTGTTCAGTGCTTGTACAGTAAGTAGCACAACTAGTATTATCTATATTGTGGTTCACAGACATTACATAAAACCTGGAAGGAGAACTGCACAGTTAAGTATGGCTTAGTTTTGCTCCCCTACTCTCCATATCCCAGAGAAGTAGTAAATCTCTTCGCTTGCTTTCTCTAAGTAACTCATACTATAATATCATGAGATCAACCACAGAAAACAAAACTGAAGGAATGGAAACTCAGGCTTTGGCTTTTTCCACAACATGCTTGCCCCAGTATCAGATGCTATTAGAAAACAAAACAGCCAAAATTTTAACCACAAGGCAACCTCAGGGCTCTATGTGCACCTGCAGTGCTTAACACAGACTAATGAAATGTTGCAGATCAATCATTAAACAACCTAATATAGTAGAATCAGAGCTAGCTAAGCTAGTTGATTATACCTCTAAATCATTTAGTTAAATAATTATTTTCTGTAATAAAGATAACAATGTGAACCTTAGCCCCTGGGGAGATAACTTGCTCTTCTTTTGTGATGTACTCCGTCCACATGTACCACTGCCCACTGCCATGCTTGTGAAAATAGAAGTCATACACACTCCCTGTTAATTGAAGAACACAACATAGGAAAACCCACTGATTAAATAACAGACTTCAGTTATTTTAGTGTGAAATGTCCATCACTGTGAGATTATGGAAGCTTTCTATGACACAGGATACCCCACCTCAACCCCCCATTGCCATTATCATCACCAAATTATTTCAGGTCAGATTCAGCTACACTGTTTGAGTACAACAGGAGGCATATGCTCCTCCTGGTTAAAAGAGCCAGGAAAGAGCACCCAACTGTGCAGCCCAAGGCTTGGCAGATGGTGGCTCTGCTGCAGACTTACACCTGCCAGGCCCTCTATTCTCCCTTAAAGTGACAAGTTTTCTTAACTGCTTTATAAAAAGGCCATACAAGTACAGTTATGAAGAAGCACCTTTTTCTGGGAAGATGTTGTTTTTGGTCAGCTTCACACTTTTAGGGCGCGGGTTTTCATCGTTCGTTCCCATCAGCAAGTTGCGGTAAAAGAAATCAAATTTTTTTCTGCTGTCTGCATCGATGATCCCACCAACTGTCCACACCAAAGCAAAAAGGAAAAGGCTCTGCAGCCACAAGGTGATCTGCTGATTAGGGATGCTTTCATGTTCCTCTTCACCAGATTGCTTTATTTCATCTAAAACACGTATTTTGAATTTTAGTTATATGCTGGTAATAACCATAAATCCCAATTCAAAACACATTTTTGCAAAAGTATTCTGAGACAAAGTCAGAGCATTGTCTTCAGTGGAACAAAGCCAATCTACAAAGTTTGAGGATCCTGTCTGTGTAAAATACTGTTTACAAATAAAAATAATACTGGAAGAAAAATATTTACAAAAGGTCTTAAGTCTTTTCTCCCAATCCTAGCAAACAGCAAGCAAAACATATGAAATATCAGTGTAGTAATAACACCAGTTTCCAAGTGTGAAAGCTCTTTATGCTGGTCAAAGAACTATTATTAATACTGATTACTGAGTGTGTTGTATGAACCCAACAGTAAGGAATACTTTTGGTACTTCCTTGCATCTGATATCCTGAATTTGTCATGGCACATTGTAGAGAAAAAAAGAAAAATAGAAATAAAAGGGCTCAGGGTACTTACCAAGCAGACAAGTATAGAGTTTCATCAAGCTGTAACTCAGATGACTAGAGGATGTTTGTACAATGGCTTTGCAATGATGGTGAATAAAATCTAAACAGGGCTGGACTAGCCACATAAACAAGTCATTGACCTACCAAGAGAAAAGCAAATGGATGTATGAAAATGCAGGACTTGCCATATTTCCCACTGTTCCTCAATTTGCTCTCAGTAAAACACAAGGCATGAGAAATTTTTCAGGTTGGCAGAGAGAAGATTAGTAAAGAACCTGTGTGAGGCAGTACTGAAATGTTCACAAAGTCACACCATCATTATCTGACAGTGAAAACAAGTTGCTTCTACCACAGAGTTTTCAGCAGGAATTTTCTTACCCAGTTACTAATCCAGACAGCAGAGCAGAAGCTCAGCCTAGGGGGATCACTGCTTTGCTTAGGCAACAACAAATCATTCCAACAGAAACAAAGGTAAAGGTTTCATCCTCCCTTAGAAAAGACAGGCCCCTACTGAGGAGCCAGTACAACAGAAATTCCACTGTGCTGGAGCTGCAGGAGTGCCACCACATGCAGGTAAATAATGACCATGGCTGGTGGTGTCTGCTCCATGAACTCAAACAGGAAAACAGGAGAGGAATCATGATCTAGCCTTTTCCCAGCAACTAGTACTCAAGGAGATGCACTGAAGGGTCAAGCTGTCTGTTGGTTAAAGAATAATTACTTTGCTTTGATGAAATAAGAAAACTGCCCATACAGAGCTCTTCTAGTCTTGGTACTTCTTTTGAATTTGATTGTAATTTCCTGCAAAAACTCAAAGGGGGTCTTGTCAAATCACATAAGTAAGTTTTCCACAGCTCCAATCCTAACATTATTCCAATTCTTTTACTAGACTTGAATGCCAAATAATAGGAATTTTAAATTTGGATTAAAAGTGGATTCTCACCAACACCTACTTTTATTTGCATCTACAGCGCAGACATACAATACACAGCACAAAGAGCTCTCATTCCTGCAAGCAATAAGGTGACAAAGGCTTTGAAGTCTAAGCTGTTAATGATGATAATAAGAGTTCAGATTCTTCATTCCTGCCTTCAAGCAGGCAAACTGTGAATGCCACCTGATAGCCAATCTTCTAAATTAGACCTATGCAAAAAATGAAGTCTCGCACCAGCGCTTGCTGTTCCTCCCGCAGGTTTGGAGGCAGAGTTTTCATGTAGGAATCCTTCAGTGGCTGCCAACCCAACTGCTGTGGGTCCATGTAGATCATACCACACCTGCAAAGGACAAACACCTCTGACATAGGAATACATGTGCACAGTGGGACAGTTCAGGCTTGGATGCCTTCATGTTACCTGCTGACAGTGGCTGGAGATGCCTCCTCTAAGTCCGCTGGCTCAAAGATTAGACTCATTTGTGAATTCATCTGAATTATTTCACCACTCATTAAGCATAGCTAGAAGAAGAGCATCACATAAACATGGTCTAGTCATGTCAGTGCTGATCAACCCAATCAAGGCAATGTCTGTCAAAAAATCACTGCACATTCTACTCAGTGTCACTCCTCATTCACTCATTTGTATTCTCACAATACAGGATATTTTCTGACCTTGTCTCAACTTTTCCATGTGCTACTGTAAGGCTTGCAGAGACACAGAGAAAAATGCTCTATCTTTACGTAGCTTTGCAAGAAAAAGCAATTATTACCTGCAGCTTTTTTAAAAATTAATTTTTTCACTAGGTATTTTAAGAAGTTCAGTTTTCAGTCACAAAACTGAGTTCATGCGTTTCAGTTTTCTAAAAGGATCAAGAAAAGAGCCTGGCTGAGCAACCTCATTTCAATAAAGAAGGAGTAAGACAAGGCTTCTTGAAAGAAGTAACAGCTTAGTATCATCCAATACCATCCAAACCCATTCATATAATTAGGGAAATAGAGATGTTTTTAAGCACATCAGCCTTTCCCGAGTCTCACATCTCTTTTGACTAATGTAGCTACAATATTGCTACTACTAAAATAAAGTATGTTTATTCAAGGATGAGGTTACAGGCAAAAATCAGGCTACCTTTTTATTATCATCCAGCACAGTGTTCATGTTCTCTATCCAAACTGCATCCACTGGGCCATCAAAAATAATCCACTTGCGATCGTCTGTGGTAGAAGATGCTTGTTCCCTGAAGGCCTTTGCAAGAACTCCATCTGACCACTCATGACTTACAGGATCAAAACTGCCATATAGCTGGCCCATGGTAATGGCTTTGGGATTAATAACTTTGTATTCAACAGCAAATTCATCCATACATTTTGCTGTGTAAAAACACAAATGGAAGAGCTTGAGAATTTCATAGGTTAGTTTCACTCAACAACTGAAGTACAGAACAAGATGATTCCTGAGGATCCTACTTTAGCTGCTCAAAGGAAAGAACCCCAGACGTTTAGCAAGTAGGTAGCAGTACATAAGAAATTCTATTATTTGTACAAGGGAAGTAAGGTGTTCCCTGTACAAAAACACAAGAAAAAAGAAACAGCAGAGTGGCATAGATTTCATATATTTATGGGAGCTACTTACAATCTCCCTATCAGAGCTAGTTTTTTTAAGAGTATTATGCACAAATCAAATGCTTAACAAAATTCAGAAAACCATAAATACATGTCTGTAGATGCAGACAAAAATATTTTCAGACAAATATACCAGACAAAAGTAGTTCAATGAATAGAAACTTTGCAGCCACAAAAGCAGAACACAGGACAGTTAAGAACCTGGGCAAATCTTGGCAAAGGAAAAATATTAGTTATAGATTTAACTTAATGAGTTTTGTGGTTGAACAATGTTACCTGCACACAAATCACCCAGGGCTCCAGCCAGCACTTTGTATGCAGAGGTTTTCCCACTCAAAGGATCTCCAACGATCATGAATCCATGGCGTACCAGCATCATTTCATAGACCTGTGTCAGGGATGAGAGATCCACCCTTTAGCACAGCACACAAACAAGCATTGTGTGTATGAAACCAGAGGTCTCTCTCCTGCATTCAGATGTGACAGGACAAAATATCAGTCAAATATCTGCACTCTGTTGCCTGAGCAAGCCCTTAACCCAAATCAGAAGGCAGTCATGTTTTTATGGCAATTCTCACTGATGTAATTTAAGAAGTCATTTCCCCCAGACATCCCCCCTCCTCCTTGCTCAATGTCATCCCTCAGCTGTAACAGCATTGCTGTGCAGGGTTCAGTGCACTAACCAGACAACGCATTTAAAAGTACCCCTATTTAGAAGAAAGATATAGCACGGTTTGCAAAGCAGCATAAGACAAGTCTGAACATAAGCCATAAAGTCTGAACTGCTGCTGGAGAGGCCACTCACGACCCTGCCCCAGGCCACACACTGTTACCCTTGCCATCACTGTCACTGGGCTGCACTGCTCACAGGGAGACAAGAGTTAAAGGTCACCAATACTATATGGGAGACAGTGGCAACACAGAGAGCGTGGTGAAGCATAAGCAAAGTGAGAAATGCCACCTCTTTCAAGGTTTCTCAAGGACACGGTGAACAGAACTGTTCACATTTGTAATATTCAATTAATTGATATAGGAAACTATTAGCTATTCATTCCTGACACAGACAATGAATGAAGGGTGTTTCTGCTCTCATGCTTTTTTCCCCCAGAAGTATGTGAAAATAAACCTGAATAATTTTCCCAATGAACCATGGAACTGGTTGAAGATTCATTTTTTCAGAATTTTCAGTTAGTGCCTTGATAAATAAGTCATAGTCTGGTGTAGGAAGAACCACTCCAGGAAACAGGTCAGATATGATACCCTGTTAAAGAAAGACAGAATAGAACACTACTTAAACATGGGTTCCAAAAAGGGAAAATTCCCAAAGCATAAAAATCTACAAGCAAAACAACAGCCACACAGAAAGCAGGAGCTTAAAAGCAAATGTCCTCAGCTGGACAAAACTAACTTCTGGGCAAGCTGTAGCCATGGAAATATTATGTGTGCCTGAAACAGAAAACAGAGCCTGCACTTCTCATAAACACACTGCTATTGTGAAAAGAAGTTTAACCTCCTGCAAATTTGTCCCCAAAAGTATTACAGGAAAGGATGTGAAAGTTGCTGAAAGAGTTTCAGTGATTAAATACAAGCGTATGTGTTCCAAAATTTCAAAGCAGTGACTGTGTGTCCTTGTTACCCTGGTTTTTAGTCTTTAATATTGATTGCTTTGTAGCTTAACATAGTCTTTATTTTCTATTAAAGCAGCAGTAAACAGAAACTTCATGATTTTTATTCTGACTTCAAATTTCTAATTGACCTTAACTTAATTGTCCACATCTCTTTTGCAGCACAAAGACAGAATACTAACTTCAAAGCATGATTTCCATGAATGAAACAGCACAAGGTGACTTTTAGCAAGATACCTTCTAAAACATTTTACAGAATAATTTAAAAAGCACCACTGAAAGTTTGCTTTTCAAAATAACCCTAACAGAACCAAAGAGTTCATGCAGATCAGCAGATTGAAAACTACACTAATATGGCATCATCTAGATCAAACTGAAGGATCAAGATAATGACCTGTTTCTGTCGGTTCTTATAATGGATCTCATCAAAAAACCTGTAACACACTGGCCTGGCAGCTCACCTGAAACAATGGCACATCCTGTGCCAAGAACTTGGCCAAATTAACATCCATCAAAGCCCGAAGTAACAACACACTTTCATTTTCAGTTGGGTACTTCAGCTTTAGGTTTCCTGCTGCTGTCAGGACAGATTTCACCGCACGCATGCCGTAGTCATAGTGGTGCTGAGATGACAGCTGCTCCGAGCACAAACGGTAAGTGGCAACAATTTTCTGGGCAAGACTGTGGATATTAAAATAGAACACGTAGAATGAAAACATCTCACTGTGCAAGGAAAATAGTTTACATTCCTGTATGCACAAAGTAACTGCAGTGATTATAAGATATACCAGCTGACAAGATGGCCCAAAACACCCAGGAACAAGACTGCAGATTGTGCCATGCTGAAAAATGTGTGTGTCATTTAGGAATTCTGTTTGATATTATGTTTCATTTTGCACATAATCTTGTGTAGAAGCGTGTATCTGTCAACATGAGGAGGTGAGTGGGAACTGATGATAAAGCAGATTAAAAAGTACTTTCTTGAGAAACAGAACATGGACAGCCTTCCAGAATTCTATGCCTCAAACACATAAATATGCTTCAGAGAGGAACGAGGTATATCAGACTCAACTGAGATGGACAATTCAGCACATCTTACCTCTTAGAGTCAAGAAATCCCATAGAATAAAGTGAAATTTCCCCAATCAAAGCATAATCTGGAACCATCATGGCAACTGTTCGGAACAGTGCCTGTAAGGAAAAAAGGTAACAACTTTTTGTTGTGGAATATGGTAATAAATTGTGCCAGTTTTGTAGGAATAGCATCTCTCCATAACTTCATGAACTTACAGAATTCAAGAATCATCTGAAATCTATGAGACCACTTTAGAATTCTACTCTATTATATTTTATTCTGATCTTATCAAGAGGTCTGTGCTAAACACTGCAGGAACAAATGTTTAGAAAGCGTCAGTTCTAAAGAACTATTAATAGAGGAAAAGAGAGGTGACATTCATCTCACTTTCATAACAGACAAACTAGCACATGGTGTGGTTAATGTCTTGTCAAAGACCATGCAAAGAATTGTGGCAAAGTTAGGAAAATAACTAGGACTGTATCAGTCTCTCTGTAGTGTCTCAGCAACTCACAAAGTCATAACAAATTTAGGGATTAAGATCACCAAGCCACTGTAAACCAGGAGAATTTCCACTTAGAGAGAGAACAGCTAAAGCTGTGAACTAGTATCAGCATGATTAGGCTAAGACCTTTCATCTGTGCATTTTGTACAATCCTATCTGCTTCCTGAAACCTAGTGAAAAGCACAGCAGAATACACTTGAGTAGGTTATCAGTTATGCTGATTTGGACTGGGGTAAAGTTAAATTGCTTCACAGTGGCTGGCAGGGCCTGTGTTTTGGATTTGTGCTGGAAACAGGGTTGATAATTCAGGGGTATTTTAGTCATTGCTGAGCAAAGTGTACAGGAAGTCAAGGCCTTTTCTGCTCCTCTGGTCAGCCCAGCCCACAGTGAGGAGGCTGGGGGGACACAAGGATTTGGGAGGGGACAGAGCCAGGACAGCTGATCCAAGGGATATTCCAGACCATATGGTATCATGCTCAGCAGAAGCAGCAAGGGTTCTTCATTCAGAGTGATGGTGTTTTACTTCCCCAGTAACTGCTACACACGTCAGTGTATTATTCGACGGCTGACTTTTCTTATTACAATAGACTAGAAGTTGCAGATTCTGTTAAATTTCTACAAGAAATCAGGGTGTCAGATTTACCTTAAGATTATCAGGCAACTCTGCCCGTCCAGCATACCCAGGATTCATGGTGATAAACACAGCGCATGTAGGATTAAGAGAGATCTCTGTCCCCTCAAAGATGAACTTCTTGAGTTTGCGGATAATGGCTTGCTGGATGCTGAGGATTTGTTGGGCAACTACAGATAATACTTCAACCTAATACAGACAGAACAGATTGGAGAACATAAGACACTTAGAGATAATATAAAATGGTTTTGTTTTTACATTTTGATGGCTATATTTGCATTCCTCTGGGTGAAAATCACCCTGTGTCACATAACTGAGCTTAAATATTAGCTGCCTGTTGAAGGGATCCTCTGAAATTAGTGCTACCGTTCTCTACCCAGCCAACACAGACTGATCAACAGAGACTTGTAACAGCCTCCACGGGGAAATACCATGTGCTTGAGTGCAGACATCTAAGTTAGTTGGACAGGAACTCCCTCTGGAGGCCTCTAAAAGCACTTTCCCTTCAACTCAGGTGACATAATTTAGGCTCTTCAGAAAAACTGATTCACTCAATGGCCCCAGCTGAGGGTAAGGAATGGGTAAGGCTGGCCAGTGCCAATCCTCAGTGTTTTAAAGTGTAAAGTGTCAAGGTAATAGAATATTGAAAAGCAAATGCTAACTTGAATTCAGCTGAAAACAAGTTACAGCAAAAAAAAAAAAAAATGGAGAAGTTAAGGTTACTAATACAGACAAAATAGAATTTCAAGAAATTTCCATATTTACTAGCATGTACTTGAATCACGATCCACCAAAATAACAACAAAACTTATCCAAATGTGAAAGTGACCAAATGAAACAAAACGAAAAGATCAGAGTAAGATCAAGGAAGGAATTAGATGTGTCTGTTCATACAGGTAGTGAACCAGGTCACTCAGGGACACTCAGGGTAGTCATCATATATATCCCTCCACTGGGATATGTTTGTCCTGTGTTGAACATAGACAATTGCAACACCACAGCTGTAACTTGATTTCTCAAGAAGACAAGAACAGTTCTTTCCCAACAAATGAGCATCATAAACAAAAGAAAAAATCGTACAGGAACAATTTTTTTCAGCTAAATTACCCCAGAACAAAAGACTGCTGCAACACAGCACAGGTAAACAGCTGAGTGCCTATTTCTGTGTCACTGATTATCAAAACAAAGAGGCTCCACCATAAGTAAAAGTAGAAAGTTGGCAATAATGCTGTCATGTCTAAATCAAAAACTTCTTGTGTCTTAAATTAAAGGTTTCTCATTTTATTTGTCTGAGTTACCTCAATTCTGTTGAACTCATCAAAGCAGGCCCATGCACCAGACTGTGCCAGCCCTTTAAAGAACTTGCCCATTGCCTTGTAATCGAGACCATCGGAGCAATTAAAGACAACACACTACAACAAAAACACACAGAGAACATTTCTCAGTATTAACAAAGTCCACTACAAAATTCTTAGCATCTAAAATGGGAAGGGATTATTGTTGCTAATTTTGGATTACAAGACCAGGATGCCATATGGACATAGCCCTAAATGTGTGCTTCTTCCCAACTATTTCTGTGAATACAAAATCACAGAATCATAAGATTCTAAGATCTTCAAGTCCAATCATATATGAATAGCTACAAAACAAGCAGTACTTGTGAAGGATGGCATTTCAAGAAATACCTACATATCCAAACATAAACAATGAACAGAAAAATGGGGGTTTCAGTACCTGCTTAGCTAGTGCTTTTGCTAGATCTTTTGTTGTTTCTGTTTTGCCAGTTCCAGCAGGCCCTTCTGGAGCACCACCAAGATTTAATTTCAAGGCACCCATTAATGTCCTACATTATTAAGAACATGGGCATTAGAAATAGTAATCTTGTTTCTGAATGGATTGATAAATATCTTCCTATACAGGTTCCCCTGAAAACAATTTACTTGTTTCTCTACTGATTTTTCAGCTTGCCCTAAAAACCCAGTATTGTTGTCATAAGTGACTCCCCATTGTGGATGCTTGCATTCACCCACTTGGCCTAAGAGGAATGTCAAGGCTTTTACTACATCCACATTGTATATCCTCAATTACACAAGAAAATGTACAGTATCATAAGCAAAATGGCAGAGTCCATGAAACACACATTTTCCTCAAGTGGCACTTGAACTGGCAAGAACTTCAAGCTGGCTTTATAAATTAAGCCACTCTTTAGAACTGCATGAGAAAGTATAAAGGTTGTTTCAAAAACCTGGGAATGGGATTGCTCTCCAAATGAGCTTCATACTAAAATGAGATCCCTGTTAACACTGCAGGGATCTGATTATTTTACAAAACACTCATTCAAAGGCTTTGACCAGTGTCTCTAGGGCTCACCAGAAGGGAAATAACAAATGCCCTTGAATATTTCACCTTGAGGAATTAAGTATTTCCATTTCAACCACTTGCAAGCCAGTGGAGGAACAGGAAGTTAACTGCATTCAATCATCTGTGAAGGGCTCTGTAATTGCCTCATTTATCTTACAGACAGACACAGACAACCTGTGTGTCCTATTTCTGATAAATTAATTGACCAATGCTACTGTAGAATTGCTTATAGTTCCAGTGCCATGAGCTGCCACCTCTTTGCAGAAGCACCTTCATGGATACAACAGAGACTATTTACTTGTGTAGAAACCTATACATTCTAAATATGTTACCATATATGGGCAAAGCAGATATATAAGATTTGCCTCCAAAATCCATACAAAAATCATAGCTGCTCAGGTTCCTGCTATGATTAACTGTAACAAATAAGAGTAAATACAGATGGAGGCAAAGAATGGAAACATAATTCCCAGAGGTGGCTTTACCTGTAACATCGATCTGTTAGTGGGGTTATAACCAGACGCTGGGAATTGCCCAGATACTCATAACCATATTTGGCTTCTGTTGTAATCATTCGCACTATTACATCATTCTCCTCCCAGTAATATCTCAGTTGAGAAATCCACTGGAAGTCATTCAGGTCTCTGACTTTGTCTTCCACCAATTTTGCCACCACATCACGAGCTGCAGAGTATGAGACAGATTATTTGAAAAACATAAATACTTCAACTGTGTTAGTTTACTTAAAACAGCAAGTAAAGTAACATTTACTTCTAGCTACACTAGAGTAAATCAAAATCTAGAGTAGTAAGCTTAGAAAGGAATTTGCATCTGTTTTGCAAAGAGAATCAGCTTCATTTGATCTAGATTCCTGTGCCTGTTCTAAGGTGATGGGAGACCTTCGTGCAGTACTAGGTAATCCCCATTTGCCCCAGGACTGTGCAATAACTCTTTGAAGGCTGTTTCAAGTTAGGGAAGGCATTTCAGCTGCCTCTCTCAAATAGTTCACCCAACTCACAACAGCAGCACTGCCCCACATGTAACAAGAGCACCAGGAACTGCACATTACCATGCACATCAATGACAATAAGAGCTCCAAGTGTCAGCCGGGCTCCACTGGACAGCTTTCCTCTCACTAACTCCACTATGTCCCTGATTTGTAGATTGCTCTTCTCCAGGAAATCCTGCCACAGAAACAGAACACAGGTATTAGTGTCATGCTGCAGCCAGCAGTTCCTGTGCTCCCATAGGTGCAGTCACTGGATACAGCCTTTCCATAATAATGAAATCCGGGCACTGCACAAACATCTAAAATTCTCTTTTGTATCCTGGCATTTTATTTTACGATGAACACTTCAGAAATCTTTATGGTCTGAGAATAGTATAAGCAGAAGTCTTATATTTCTTCCTAAAGAAAATGACAAAATTTTACAATGAGAAAACAGAGTCTCTCTGTTTTTGCTCCCCCATACAAAACAGGAATGGGCATACTGGACCAAGTCCATTATCAACTTAGTTTAGTTGGTCCTACTTTTTAAACAGGGGTTGAACTACAGGATGTCCAGAAGTCCCTTATATTCTGTGATTCACTGTTCCATGGTTCCTTCTAATTTTTCAGCTATGGATTGTTCAGGATGTTTTCTTTAAGGGTAATAAATATTTTCAGTTCTGACTGGATATATGGAATACGATCTTCAATTTGTATTAAACACCACAGACAATTTACACCTAAGATAGTAACAATACAGAAACAAAGAGCTGATATTGAAATGTAGTATTTGGCATGAAGTTTATTAATACTCTCTATTTCCACATTTAAAAAGCCGCGCAAACATTCTGTTGACAGAATTAATCTCCAAATAAATCCTCATCCACCCAGCTTAAATAGGATCAGAGAAAAGCCTATTGAATTAATCACAAATTATTTCCATTACTTGAGCATGCATTTGAGTAAAGCCTCAATGAAGTGACAGTTAAAGCTGCTACAATGACAGAGGCACTATGAGCACATCAGGAAAGTCTCTTGTATGAAATAAGAAACCTGGCTGCTGCACCTTTATCACCAGGAGAATCAAGCAATGACCAGAAAAATCAGGGGTAACTTTATCACACTCTACAGCTCCTTGACAGGAGGTTGTAGCCAAGTGGGGGTCAGCCTCTTCTCCCAGGCAACAAGTGACACCATGAGTGGACAGAGTCTTAAGCTGCACCAGGGGAGGCTTAGGTTGGACATTGGGAATAATTTCTATAGGAAGAAAGGGTGATTAGGCATTGAAATGTGCTGCCCAGGACAGTTTTGGAGTCACTGTCCCTGGAGATGTTTGACACAGCATAGCACTCAGTGCTCTGGTCTCACTGACAAGGTGGTATTTGGTCACAGGTTGGACTCCATGATCTCTGAGGTCTTTTCCAACCTAATTGATTGTTTGGTTCTGTGAAATAACTGCCATGCTGTAAGGAGAGATTTCTGCCTGCGTGTTTCCCTGAGGCTTCTCATGTAAGGACAGGAGTTAGAAATAAAAACACAGTGTTTAACAACAGTCTGTCACTTTTTGTTTGGTACTTTCATTTACACCACTTGTAAATAAAGTAACAATTTCCTGCAGTAGGTTTTCTCCTGATACACATCAAATTAAATGGGAACAAGTGTCTGCCAAGACAATAAAGGAAATAGAAAATAAAGCACACTGCATGAGTAAATTGCAATATGTTAACTGAGGATTTTCTTTGCTAGAAGGAGGTTTTTACTAGTTAATCAGAGCTCAGGGCTTAGAAATAAAAAGTTGGAAGAAAATCTTACTTGTAAAGTTCCTTTGCTTATAGCCTCAGACACTTCTTCTGTCCAGTAAATGGATGAAACACAAATAACTGCCTGTCCAGGCCACTGAAGTACCCACGTTTTTCGAGGAACCTTAAACAAAAAGATCCACTCCAAATAAAAGCAGCAATATGAACACATGAGATTATGGCACTGATAACAACTAGTTTCTCCAAATGTCTTTTGTCTCATGCTGTAAATAAATGAGCATCAGCATGGAAAGCTTGAATACTTCATGAAATTCAGAGTTAATACTTCGGACTGGTACTATGGAACAAGAAGAGCTGGGTTCCACTTAGTTTCAAACATGTTTCCTTGGTTAAGAATTTCAGCAACCTACTCAGGTACATTTGCTTGTGAAATCTAATTTATACTATAGTTCAGGAATAATTACCTCAATATATCCTTTTATGCCATCTTGAAGAACTTGTCTTACACTGGCCAACATCATTTCCTCTACTTGAAAAAGCCATTTTTCTACCATGCCCTTCAAGAAAGAAAAGTTAAGAGTCAATACACATTTCCTGATTATATTGCTCTTAAAGGACAAATTATGTGAAATGCTTCAGTTTAATTATGTTTCCTTCTGCTCTGGGTGCTGTTTATTAAAGGAATAAAGGTTGAAATTTCCCAAATTCTGACAGGCAATACTGTAGTTTACAATGTCTTTATATAAAGCTAACTCTAAAGACAATCCAGCTGAAGAAACAGCTAGATATGTTTCATATAAGCATAAACAAAAAACACACATCACAGATTGCATGGCCAGCTAACCTTGGACATTTTAACCCAGGGCTTGTTTTGTCCTACCTTTCAGCTCTCTTTTTTTTTTTTTTTCACCTTCATGTTGAGAACAGAAGATACCAAGAGCTGAGATACTTTTCAAAACATATAATGCTACTATTTCTACTGAGATTCCTCTTGAACTAATGCTCTGTTCTTCACTGTCAACCACTCATAATTTCCCTCATTTCTGTTTCAGCCATGCTATGAAATGTTACATATATACATAGGGAGAGAGCCTGGGGTTTTACATATGTGCATGTCTGTGTGTGTATCTCTTATCCATTTATCTACATCTTAAAAGCAGTAGGTGCATAAAGCTGCAGAGAACTCCCTAGAGGAATTTACTGCAAAATTGCTGTGTCTTCCTCCTTCTTGTAGGAAATCCTTTTCATTCTAGAATACCAGTCTGCATTCTCACTTCCTAAACAACTTTCATGATGTGATCCTAAAAAGTTTAAACCTAATTCCCTCGAAAATGTGCACTTTACATAAAGTCACTCTAATTTCATACAGCAAAATTTAAAAAAAAATTACATTTGCTTTCACTGGATAGATTTTATCTATGAAAGGAACAACTTCTTTCTCTGAACTGATCATGCCCACAATCTCCAGATCTTCTGTGAATTCCAGCTTAGCGATTCCTTCAAAACACTTCTTTAAATGTGGTTGCACTCGAAGGGGATCCTTTGTTTCAGACAGTATTTCAAGCAGCTCATCGTTAGACAGGAAAAAGAATCTGCCAGAAAAATACAATTACTTTCCAATCATGAAAATTGTCATTAATAATCTATTCATGCAAGACAGAGTGTCTTAAGTAACCATAAAACCAATTCCATCTATCAGGGAAGAAATTATCTCAAATTGCTTTCCTTAGCAATTTTTAACATGATCAAACTCATCACATCTGTTTTTACAGAATTTCAATGTGACCACCCATTTATGCAAAGGAAGAAATCAGCGTTCTCAAACTCACACAGGAGAGACCAGATAGCTCCATGCAGTCAATAAGCACCCTGCAAAACCACTGAGTCCTGCTCCTCATGAGCATATACCACTCCTGCATATTACACACCTCTCACTAAGGAGGGTAGGGCAGAGCCGTAATTGCTTATCAGCCATGGGAAGGCAGCAAGTTCCTTCAAAAACACCCTGTAAGAAATAATGCCTTCCTGATCACAAGTTTACACTGTGCTAGACAGATTTTGCCTCCCCATCCCAGCCCATCCCTGCCATTTCATAACTGGAGCTGAAGCAAGTGAGTTATGTCTGGAGATAAGAACAGGTTTTCATTTTTGGCTGCATGTGATTGTATCCCACAGGTGTTTATAAAATGAGACTTTCCACTTCAGTAGAAATGGTTTAAAAGAGCTTATGGCTTCTTGTTTCTAACTTAGGCCTGCTTAATTAATTTACCTTGGGAAAAATAATCTTTTCGACTCCAAGTAAGTATTCAAGCCCTTTTGAATGTCTTCTAAGAGAGTATTTGCTTCCTGAAGTCTCTCTAACATCTTGGGTTGCTCAGTTGCTACAAGTACCTTAGTGTCTTTCACCTTTGTAAAAACAAACACACAGCAGAAACTGCTAAACATTGCAGTAAGTTTGTACATTAAAATTGTTACAATCAATCACATACATTGCAGGAGGCTAAAAAGCTAAATATTCCTCTCTGTAGTGTGCTTTCATGTTAGAAATATTTATGCTTTATTTGGTAATTTCACTTTTCAGTCTGTCAGTTTTACCGACTTGAACTTTACAGACAGTAACGAAGAAAATATCAGGAATTAAAGCCTTTGGCACTTGCTCCTGTGTCTTGAGCTTGCTACATTGTTTTCCATTCACAAATAAGTTCTGTCAAACAGAGCTACAGTACATGACAATTATTCTCTGTTCTTGCTACCTAGGTTGCATTTTTTCTTTCGATAACACTTCTCCTTCAGAGGGTCCTATTTCAGAGCAGGCTTCATCATTCACAGAGCAGCTGGGCAGGTCTCAGCTTCTGTTTAGCTATACTGGTTATTTCAACACCTTTATCACACAATCCCACACTCCCAGCAATTCTGACAAACATTTCAGCTCACACCACCACTAAGTGTCTGCCCTCTTACCCAACTTCTTATTTATAGGGATTTGAACCGGATACCAAATTGCACTTACTATCCCTGACACTCCACCCTCTCAGTACACATTCACCAAAGCTTTGAGTAACCATGCCATCACATATTAGAGAACAACCACACAAATACCCCAATCCAGTTAGTTGTTCCAAAAATGTGTACACTTTAAAAGCCTAATGCAAACTCTCATTGTCTCCAAAGAAGGCTTTGTGCAGATTGTCAATGAAGTCTGGAGCAGATGCTGAAAACATAAATCATACACCTTTCTACCTAATTCTGATCATTGAGGCACAAAAAGCTAGAAAACTTACAACTGATATGTTTCTTGAACTCCAAATCATCCTGCTACATCCAGATTGTACAGAAAACTCAATATAATAATAATATAATATTTCACTTTTATTGCAAGACTAGAATTTGTTGGGCATTAGTATTTTCCACTCCATATTATACACACAGGATATCTTACCAGATGTGCATAAAAAATGTATGAAATGTAAGCACTTACCACTTCTGTCATGATGTTTTTCCAGTAAGAATCCACAATCCCAAACTTTCTTCCCTCTTCAGGCATTTGAGCTATAATGTCTTCTGAGCTAAAAATTGGTTCCAAATACAACCATGTTGCCTGACATTTTAGCCAGCTATCTAGAATATCTTGCATTAAACACAGCTTATCTTTCCAAGCCTGTAATGAAAACATTTAACATTAAGCAAAATTACATCGAGAATAAATCAAGAAATATGACTGTGTGTGCTCAGAAACAGTTAAAAACTCTGTAACATCTTATCATGCCAAAATACCTTACAGCCCTTAGGGAAAGCATATCTTAGACATGCAAGCTCAGTCAAACTGGCTTTTCCTTACCAAGCATTCAGCTTCTATTGGTTTGATGAAGGGAGAGCCACACACTGTCTGAGTCTTAACAATGTGATCGTCCAGCAAAAGCTGGATGTCATCCACTGCCGACAGGATGTTGGTGTCCTGGAAACACACCACATTTTGTTAAGGCAAAAGGCAGTCACTTCATTTTATCACTCTTCAACCTCACATCATTCAGCTTCCTCTTTGAGTTTCCCTTCCCTGTGATGGTTGAAGCAGCAAGGAAGTGAGAAAGCCTGCAAAAGCATGAAGGTATCAAATGGCATCTCCTCTGTACATCTCTGTTTAAAAGGTCCAGAGACAGATTGTTTTGTGAATAGGAAGCCAGTGCCTTCTGACTAGATCTTTTGCACTGTGATTCTTGTTCCTTCAGGGCAAGTTAAAATGTCACTATTGTCCAATTTTCCCTACAACACTGGAGAAGTTCTGGGTCTTACAGATTTGTTAGGATGAGTAAGTGAGATCACAAGCTGTCCAGAAACTAAGGCCCAAAAAAAAGGATACATAATCCTGGAGATATTTGCCCAGCTCTGGGGTATGGGTATAACTTTTCATGACCACAATGAATCAGTAGTTACTTCCCTCTAATATTTCTCAGTTGGCATTCAAATCAAAGCAATTCTTTCAGCTATATATCTTGATTTGGTGTTTACTTACAGTATCCCTGTACTTCACCAAAACAAACTGCATGTTGACCCACTCCGATTGCATTTTCTCTATTGATTTCTCTAAGGAATACTCCTTACTTGCAGCTGCTCCAACAGGTTCCAGTCTAAATTGAAATGAAACATATCTTTAAAATGTTTTTGTAACATAGCTGAAGAGCAAAAAAAAAAAGCAGTTGTAGATAGAGTTGCATAGCAGATTACCTTTAATAATAATTTGTTAATAATATCATAGAATTTTACCTCAAGAAAGATCTTTAAACTTTCAGACACACAAAGTTAGAGATACTGATATTAACTGGAAGACAGAAAATTCTGAATGTGCAAATTAAGTGGTTTAGGAATACAGCTCTGGATTTTAATGCCTCTGCACTACAAGAACAACTGACAGTTCACAGCTTGATAAAATACAGCTGATTTTACAGCACATTCTGACAGCACACAAAACCCCAAAAGAACCAATATTTGGCATCTGACTATGAAACACAGTGTCTTGAAAATGAGAATAGAATAAGCTTCTTACTCTTCAATAAATTTTGAGAGTCCAAATTCCAATATGTTTCTAAGAGTAGTATTTTCATCAGGTTTGATCTCACATCCTACAATTTCACTAATCTGAAAATAAAGTAAGAAATGAAATCTATTATCAAAATGCATTTTTGTAAAAAACTCAAACAGCAATCAGTAAATGCTAAAAGAAGTATTACTGCAACCCCCTACTTTGCTTTTCCACCATAAAATATTAATTCAAAGAAGCTCCTGCCTGTAACATTACAGTAAATTGCAAAACTGGATCTGTCATGTGATGGGATAAAAGATCTTCTGGTGAAATGCAGAACTGTTACTGGATTTCACAGTATGGCATAGATGAACTAGCATATTGAACTGCCAGTTTCTGTGGCAGAATTCTCTCTCTCATGGTTAAAGCAGAGTTTAAAGTACCTTCTCCCAGTGTCTCGCCTTCATTCCACGATTACAGGCAATTACCAGGACAGGGAGATGCTGTTTAAATTTATCAAGTTTATATTTCATGGATTCTGCCAAGCGTCTGGGCCCGGGCATGTCTGGGAAGCTCTTACAGAGTTTATACATAATCCTCCACATGTTTCCAACTTCTTCAGTAATTTCATCAGCACTGAACTGCTGTAAAGTTCCTGAACACAACAGTATAAAAAAAAAAAAAAGGCACGGCAGGCACATCAGCACAAAGGGATTTCTAGGGTGGTTAAATTCCAGCTATTTATAATCACACTCCTTTAACCGGAAATCAATTGTGTTATAAAAAATTATCTTCCTGCAAAATCCAAGTAACTAACTCTGTTTCACAAAGCTTAAGAGCATTTATTTCTTCCAAATTACTTTCTCATGACTAATCAACCCTTTCAGCTTCAACTTAAGTCACTGAAAATAACACATTTCATCAAATGAACACCAAAGCCTCACCATTCATCCATTCCTCAGATTTGGTATGGAAATTATATGCTGTTACCCAAAGCTGCTCAAAGGGTTCTTTCTTTGCAATTATACATTGCAATAGAGGAAATTGACTCTTCTCCCGCCCAAGTAAATCTTCTTCTCTAGTAATAGCCTTTAAGGGGGAAAAAAAAAGTGCATTATTTCCATCAAAAAATCCCTACTGTTGTTGAAACTTTTAAACAGGTAATATTGAATACATTTATTTTACATGTCTTAATACCAGACAGATATCTAGATAGAGACCTGTGGATTTTAGGTACGTAAGGTAACTGTTCTTGAAAATTCCCCGAGTTCTCACAAAATCACAAAATCTAAGATCATCCAGTCCAACTGTCAACCTGGCATTTGTTGGTATCCTTTACTATTGAAATAACTTTCGAAATCCATATCCATTTCATTATAAGGTAATGTACCATGGCATTCAGTGAGACCAAGGCTCATGAGTTTCCAATGCACTTTGAAATCTGAACGTAAGCTCTTGAGAGAGGCTTAAAGGATTTTTTTAACTTGTGACTAGTTTTAGGGGGGGGGTTTGTTTGTGTGGTTTTGGCTTTGGTTTTTTTTTGTTTGTTTGTTTGGGGTTTTGGGGGGTTTTTTGTTGTGTTTTGTTTTGACAAGTGTCCTTTCAAACACCTTTGAATATTCCGCTCATACACTGTTTACTTTCACATTGCTATCTTATCATATATTGTTACCCAGGCTGTTTTACCAAGGGAAAGCCATTAGTGTTCCTCCACAAAGATATAGTGCTTCTAGTTTATATGCCAGCATGTTGTTACAAGAGGAGCTTGAACTCAGGCTNGCAAAATATTTAAGTTTTTTTTTTTTTTTTTAAAAGAAGTATTGCCTTCTTCATTTTACAGGTGGGAGGTGAAACAGAGAAATACAGACACTGAATTCAGATTGAGTCCCAAGTCTGTGCTTTTATGAAGCCAAAGGACCTTCCATAAAACTTGTAATCATTCAGTGTGAGGTGCAGGCAGAAAAATATAAAGATCCACATTCCAAGATAATATTTAAATTCATGTATTCACTA
>VXBX01006158.1:113906-157043 GCA_013400415.1 Scytalopus superciliaris
TAAAAGAAGTATTGCCTTCTTCATTTTACAGGTGGGAGGTGAAACAGAGAAATACAGACACTGAATTCAGATTGAGTCCCAAGTCTGTGCTTTTATGAAGCCAAAGGACCTTCCATAAAACTTGTAATCATTCAGTGTGAGGTGCAGGCAGAAAAATATAAAGATCCACATTCCAAGATAATATTTAAATTCATGTATTCACTATGCTAATTGTCATGTCTTTTAATTTGTGTGGATACACCTCTTGTTGTGATCATGTATTAAGAAACACTTAATTACTTGCTCTGATCTACCTATAACTGCATATCAGTGCTCTTAACTCACACTGATTAAATATATTAGATGCCTTTAAATCAGATTAATAGTATTGATAGGTGGGACTAGGAATTTATCTAAATTCTAAGCTCATTTAATTGGCTCCATTTTCTCTTCCAAGTGGGACTTAATTAAAATCTTGATGCTTAAATCTCCTTATATGCAGAAATCTCATTGTCTCACCATGATTTAGAAGTTGAACTAAGCCTCACAATGCCCATGAGGTATTTCAAAGACAACCTTTCTCACTTTCCAGTGGAATCACTGCTAAGACAAACTGTTCAACCCAGAATGATACAATACACTGGATGGAGAGCCCTGAATACAATCTAGGAATCATGGCCTTCAGTTTCCTTCCAGCATCTAAAATTCCCTTTATGTGATATAACATATATTTAATACCTATTGCCTTTAAATGGAAATGACACAAGCAATTGAAAAACATTTGGGTTTAATTAGAGAACAAGCAGGGGGACTGAAAACACAGTTTCAGTGCACAAACCACGGCTCAGGAAAGATTCCACCTCCCTAACATTCTGCCTCTGCCAACTCTGCCAGAATTCTGTTTTCTGTGGATAGCATCTTGTTACTACACTGACATTCAGTATTTCAATTTTAAAAACTCCCTAAATTTTTTCCTCTAAAAATATGCTCCACAACTCAGCACACAGAAGCAAGAAGATATTTGCCACACCTTTGTGAATTTGGAAATTTTAAAGCCATCTTGACAATATATGGCCAGAACCCTGGGAAAAAAATCAAGGGCAGGAACCAAACTTTCGCTCATTCAGCACACTGCAACCCACTCCCTACTTGACTATTAAATACTAACCTCAAATTCTATTTGTGCATTTTCTATATTCTTATTTAACTCTTCAAAATACTCAGCACTGTTCTTCATTTCTTCTACAGTCATGATATCCCGCTTTTTGTAGCTGTCTATTTCTTTATCATAAACTTGAAGAGTTTTCTCAAACTCAGAACACCTGAGGTAAAGATAGTTAAGGTAATAAGATGGTTTCATTCCTTTTCAAGTTTCAATTATTAACAAGCATTGTCAAATGAAATCTGTGTAAACACAGATGCCAGTGAAAACCCATTAATCAGTGATATCAATACTATGCAGTTCACAGGATAAGAATTCAAGGCTCATTTTCAAACCTCACAGTTTATTTACTTTACTTGCCTTTGCTACCTTTATTACCAGGAGGAAATAAAGAGTGAAAACAATTTAACAAAACCATGTGTAATATTGTACTAACCAATATGGCAACATAAAACTATGAATATTCTGAACTAGTCCTCCATTCCTCCTTTACGACATATTTAAGCATAGGAATATTCTAATTCACCCTCATCAATAGTGTTTTTCTGAAATCTCCATAATACTGTAAACTGAGTTTCTTCCTTACTTTCTCAGGTCCCTTCTAAGTTTTCCTTCTTTGACATTATCTCCCTTCTACTGAGATTTTTTCTTTTCTTTAAAAATACCCAGTGGAAAAAAAAAAAAGACTTAACACAATACCTTTCAACCAATGCCATCTCTACATAATCTCTCTGTTTATTCAACAGGTCTTTGCTGGTATCAAATATTTGCTTAATCTCATCAGGCCAATGGAAAACTACACTATTCAGATTTATGTCATCATCTAAAATAAGAAACATATAAACATCATTAAGAAAATACCTTTTAACAAGTGATCCAAGAGAATAGCTATTATATAACATAATGCCTACTAATAAGCAAAATAACTATGTTTAGGACTAAGCTAAGAAACTGGTGGCTGGATTATCTTTACTGCAAGGAAAACTGTTCCCTAAAACAAATCAGATTAATAGCAAAACTGTAACATCAATTTAAGAATGTGAAATTCTTTAAATAAGACCTTAGCTAGGCAGAGGCCATTAATATGAACATACACTCCAGAATATGAATTCCACTCAATTACACACAGAGACAGATCACCCATAACTAAATATACACCTACATTAGGTGGCTAAAAGTTTAAACCATTTTTAGTCCACAATGTATAAATACTGAATTATTCCCAAAAGCTAGAGCATAACAATTACAATGAGCAGAAATCTCCATCTTCCTGTCTGTTTGTTCACTGCACTTAGATCATTATAACTAATGCAGAGCACATGTTTATAAACCCAGCTACAAAGAATATCTAATTACAAAATACTGCCATTGCAAACACTCCAGTCCCAAATGTAACAGAAAAATGACCTGGCTTCCACAGGCATCCTAATTTTTATCATAAATAAGATCTAATAAACATGGAATAACCTAGTTTTTTCTATCACTGTCTGATCCAAGGGAGTATTCTGTTTAAGGAGAAGGCATTGTCCTGCCAGTGAAATGGGTATGCATTCGTAGAACTGCTCTTCCTTTCTATGTTCAGCAGATAACAGACAGTATCTGTGAATGGCACATTTTTGCTTTGAATAAAGGTGAAAACTAAAAGCAACTTCTACAGATGTTTCCTCAGTCTTAGAGTATATTACCCAAGAACAGCAAACAGTCACAGCAAAACAAAAGGCCTGCTCTGATCTAATGCTCAACTGCAGAGATGCAATTGTTCACACTTCCCATGTGCTGTCATAGAGCCTTCAGGCACATGGCTTTTTAGATGACTTCTCTGAAGTAATTTTACATAATAACTTAAAGGTGTGACATCATTTGGCCAGATTACATGACATTCTGATAATACCTAAAAGACACTGTAAAACACATTAAGAAGCCCTGTCTGTGCTCTGTGCCATTTCTCTACCCTTCCTTGCAGCACTGGTACATTTTGGCCTCCATTGAATTCTTTTTATTTCCTTTCTGTCTCTTTTGGAGCTTTCCATTAGCATTCTAAAAGATGCAACATTTGGGCATGCAGAGCCCATTATCTATATATAAAATTTTCATATGGAAATTTTATATTCTGTAGTTGAGACATACGAGAGAGATCAGCATAGTCCATGAGGACTTGCAGTCTGCGTGCTGCTTTCACAAGGTCCTTTTTCAGTCTAACCACAGTAACTTCACTGGATGTCTTTAAGAATGCATCATACTCCACCAGCTCTTCAGTGTTCTGAGGCACCTCACTCATTCTCTTTGCAATTAAGCTAAATTCGTCACAAATTCTACAACAAAAAGAAAATGGACGTATCACTGGGACTGTAAGTGAAAAGAGGTGAAAGGTCTTATAAATTCATTTTGTCTTTGAAACAACTATATTAAATTTCTTCATGAATTAGACCCTTTCTTTAGATGAGTTTTAAGCCAAAGCTCCCTGTTCAGCCAGGCTGGCCTTCTGTCCCACTGGTTCATCTTCTGGCATATGAGGATGGGCTGCTCCTGCATCTTTAAGCATGTCCAGCCTTCCTGGACTTCTCTGCCCTTCATAGGACTCTGTCTACCAGTGTCCTAAACAGGCCAAAGTCTGCCCTTCAGTAATCCAAGGTAGCAGTTCTCTGACCCCATTCCTTAATTCTCCAAGAGCCAAATATTCTGTGATTGCTGTGCCCAAGACAGCCCCCAACCACTCCATGACCCACAATGTCCTTTCTCTGCCTGCAAACAGCAGGGACAGCATCATCCCTGGCTGGCTCCCTCACCATCTGTGCCAGGAAGTTACCTTCCACACATACTAAATCAGACATTTATTTTCAATTATTTCTGTTCCTGTTATTTGTAAATACCCACTTTGGTATCTTTGCACATGTCTGGTCAGCACTAGAAAACCCAGCAGATGAGTAAAGTTATCTCATCCATAGACAGAGAGCATCAGTCCAGGCAGACAGCAGAAACCATGTATGCAAACAACAGGTACCTTGTATTTAACTCTCTGTTTTCCAGCACTTGAAATTCAATCAATCTGTCTTTCAGATTTTGGGTCCGACTGCAGAGTTCCTCATTCAGCTGTAGAGCATCCAGACAGAACATGGCCAGAGGAACAGTGACATGCATAGAAGCAATCTCCCTTTTCAGTTTTGTTAAGCTGTCAATCTTCTACAAAAGGAAAATAATACATCTGTTATTTGTCCTAAAAGTCTATAGATGAAAAATGCTAAACAACTAAGAGTTTCCAACTGCCAAAGGGTAATGCATTCCAAACACAAGAAGAAAAACTACTTTCTATCTTTCCAGAGCTTTGCTCCTACCCACAGATTATGGGACTGAAAACTTTGCACAGTAATGTGCCATAGTAGGGAAGACCACATGATGCCTAAAGAAGTATTGACTCATATGCTAACTCAGGAATGCAGAGAGAAGAGCAGACAGGGCTGACTGAGGACAAGATATTCAAAAGACAAGCAAGATGCAGATTCATCAAATCCTCTGGGCAGCCTTCCACTGGACTTCTGCTAAGAAAACACAGCAAAACTCACAGAAGATGGTCATAAAGAAACCTCCTCCTCCATTTGCACAGCAGCCCAGGGGCTATGTAAATTGAGTATTCCCTAGTATTCCCAAGGGTAAAACAACTGATTTGTTCTTCAGGCAATATATTAGGAAGTCAAGTGTGATGTGTTAACTGCTGTATGAACACATTGCAGTAGTCAGTAACTTATTACCTCAGTTAAAGCTTCTAAAGAAGGACCTTTTTTCCAGAAATCTGTGACATCTTGCTGTGCATTGTTGTTCAAAAGATTGCTGTACTTCGTGTACACGTTTAAATACCTTAAACACAAAGATCACAAAAACAAACATAAGATTCCAATGTGAAGTTTCTCTATAAAAAGTAACAAACACACCCAAACTGTCTATTTTTGTCAAATGGATAAACTGAGGGTTTGGAAGGGCAATGGAGTTATCAGCCAGAACTTACTTCTGTGGGCCGAGTATGTTGCTCTCGTAGATCTTTTCAAGTTTGTTGATATACTCTGAAAACAATGATTCCTCTGGTTTGACTGTACTGAGAGTGAGATTATCTCTTTGTAATTTTGGAAATAGAAGTCTTTCTACCTAAAGGGAATCATTGTAAATACTGTAACAAGACACAGAATAGTGGAAATAAAATATTCTATCACCATTTGCCCACCACATCAAAAAAATGTATTATTTGGTAAAAGCACTGAGAGGTGAAAAGGCTCTGATCCATAATTAATGCTGGGTTATACACATAGTTTGCTTGGGAAAACTATATGAAAACCAAACCAGTGCTTTAAAACAACTTGAATCTGAAAAACATCATCTATAATCCCAAAAGTTCACAAAGTCTCTGACACGCAACCCTCATCTTTATCTTCTACGTGTCAGTTTTCAGCTTCATTCTTATCTTATAGATACTTTTTATTAATATTTTATTTTACAGGGAGTCATAACTTATCCAGTACCTTTGGAAGTTCCTCAGCACTGCGCAGGATCTGCTTGAAAGAATGACTGATTAAATCCCAACATGCTCCCAACGGTGGCTCAAAGACAATATCAGGTTCCCTCACACACAGTCTGACTGTCAGTATCTGAGGTATAAAGAACTGTATTTCTCGATACGGTTCTGTAAAATCACTTCCATCCTTAGGGTAAAGAATGAAAATTTGACATAACAAAGAAACGAGCTATAAGAATAATGATTTTTAAAATATTCAAACTCCCCCAAGTATCTTAGCTACACAGCACCAATGGGATCATCTTCCCTGATTTTTATTCCAAATCTGATGCTCTACACAAGATCTTAAAGAGCTGACTCCTAAATAAATCTATAAAAGCTGGAATTAAGACCAAGAAAAATTAAACTAAAACTAAAATAAAATAAATGCACACTCACTCAGGACAGAGTTGAAAACTCCTATAAACTGCTGATTGTAACCCTAGGTCTGCAATGTGATAATTCAAGTGAGCAGCTCTTGACCATGCAAAAAATCCACTGAGTATGCACAAGTGTTTGAAGGACACAGCCATCTTTTACAAAGGCAAGAGCCTTCTGGGACATTTTAGCCTTCAAAGAGCATTAGATTTTATGGCTGTATGAATATATATGGCTATATGAAGACAGAAAACTACAGATACACTTCACAGCACATACCTTGTGGATCATAAAAAATTCAAGAAGATCTTCTAAGGAGTTAACAACCATCTCACGTAACTGTAACGACATTAGAGTTGCCACTGAACCAAAATAGCTTTCAACTTGCTGAGAGGAATCAGAGTCCCTTTCAGGAGCAAAATGCAGCCATTTATTCTTCTGATCAATGAACACAGATGCACAAGTTGGGATCCACCTACAGTGAAATAATATGGATACCAAGTTTTTAGAAGCTTGTTAGTCTTACTTTGCTCCTTGCAATGAAATCTAAGATCAGAAATTACCCAAAGAATGAGCAAGATTCAAAGGGCTGGAAGAGAAGTGTTAACTAGATATGAAATAAAACTGTGCCTACCAGGACTTAGAGAACACCTGAGTTTTAAAGTTAAGGATTCTTCTTACAATGGGTTGCCACTCTGAGTTCAAATTAACAGTAATAGACAAGATACTAGTGACAAAATTCAATTATAAGCATTGGAGGAGATCTCAGGTGGCAGAATGCAGACACTTTCTATCATGTGCCACAATCTCTTTCTTAAATTGCTCAATTTCCATAGTAAAAAAAAAAAATGTTTTCTGTTACCATTTCTACAGATTTAAACTTTACTTCTCTCATGGTTAGAAACCTTCTGATTTCCAGTCTACATTTACTCAGTTTATTACCATTTGCTCTTGTACAAGCACTCTTGCAGTTCCAATGGCTCTGTCAGCATCCAGATGTTAATTCCTCTCAGCTAGTTACCCCTTCGTTTTGGCAGCCTGGTGGCTGGGACTAGTGTCATCTCAGTTTAAGAGCAGCTTTAAAAGGGGGCCTTCATGTAAATCAGACCCTAAAATACTCTTATCTACAGCTACTGCAGTTGGCACTGACTTTTTCTGAAGGGTATCTCGAGCTTCCATACAGTGTCTTTGAACGATCTCCTCAAATTCATCAGGCAACAGTGGCAGGTGTCCACCCAGCACTTCTGCAGTGCGAACAAACCTCAGGTGGCTGAATCTAGGCAAGTAAAACAAAGAGGAGATTTTTATGGAGCACTGTTCAAAAAAGTCACCCATGAAATACAGTCAGGAAGGTCTTGTGTATTTATAAACACTAATAATATAATTTCAGTGATAAATATTACTCCATCGTTAAGCTGTTCAACAAGTGCATTTCTAATGGGGTTGTTGCAATCAACAAACATGAAAGGCTTCATAAATTTAATTTGAACTTGCTGTATTTAAAACTCTGAATTTTTTGCTGAAATTGTCTTGTCCTTTTCCCAGATTCATTACTGTATCCAGTCATTCAAGAACATACAGAATGACACCTGCTTAATAATTGTCTATCGTGACTACTCCGTGAGGCACATATCACAGTCTGTAAAACACACAATATCTTAAATTCCTGCACGTGTTTCTTAAGTGCTAATCAAGCCCTCAGAATTACTAATTACCATATCTAACTTCATCAGATAACAGATCTCAATTTTAAAATGTCCCAAGAGCAAATTTCGACTACAGACATTCAAAAGATACTCAATTTTGAGAGCTAATTTTGTTAATTTCAGCAATCAGGAGAATTCCAAATCACCATTTACTTAAGCATTGTATCTTAATTTAGGGATTACGTCTTTTAACAGGGGGGATGATCTTTTCACAGCATTTTCCATCCTTCACTGTGGACATGTAAAACCTGTTCATGTTTGCATTCAGAAGCTACAGGAAACAATCATTTTATGCCGAAATTCTTAGAGGCTCAGAAGAAAGAATTATGTAGAAAACAGACATATTTTGCCCCTTTCTTTCTAGCAGCTCCCCCAGGATCTCTGTAGCATGTGTAGATGCACTCTCTAACTAAGCCATTAAATAAAAACAGCCTCAATTTCATTAAGATCCAGTGAACAAGACATCTTACTGAGAAAGCCAGAGCTCTTGCAAAGCAGGCATCAATGAGTTCACTACAAACAGATTGCTTTCATTCCAAGTTTTCGTTTCTCCATAAGAGCTGTGCCACGGGACTGGTGCACAGACAACTCTCCGGGGAAAAGGGCGTGGGGTGCTTTGAATAGACAGTCTGTCCCTCTCAGCTGGATCCATCAGGACATAATCAACTACAACAAATCATACATATCATGGTGAGAACTGCATGGCCAAAACCTACACTCAGAACCACTGTACCCTCACAGTTCAGGAAGCTGTAGAATTCTGCACATTTAAAACTAATATAGTCATAACACTACTTGTATGTTTTTAGGGTAAAATACAGCACAAAAATCAAATTACAAATTTGACTATACAATTATTTTGAAAAGGAAAATGAGAATTGATCCTCGTTTTAAAAATAGGAGGCAGGAGGAACAAGTTTTCATTCTGTCTCTCCAGCTGATGGGATGTACTATTTCAAATTAGATGTTTGTTCAAAGTGGAACGTTACATAGCATAATCACAGATTATCTATTGCAGTACTACTGACCCCAAAGGAATTCTCCATGGATGCTAAGATTAAAATGAAGACTTGCTTTTAAAGTGCAATAAATGCCTACATACTTGGAACTGCTGAGAGATTTTGAGTCTTACCAATGGCTTTCATGAGGCTGATATAATAGTCTGCCTTAATCTCTTCTTTTAACTTTGCAAGTGATTTCTCCAGGTCTGGGTTAGCAAGAATGTCAGCTGGAACATGGCTTAAAATTTCATTCATCACTTCCTTATCCTGAGATGCCACCATGTCTTCCCTCACTCCATTATATATGTAGTAACAGTACCGCTAAAAAATGTTTAAAATATTATACTTATTGTATGAATTTTCTGACAGATAATGAATTACTCCAAAGTATTTTTAGCTTTTCTATCACTTGAACCTTTTCTGTAACTGAAAGGTGTTCAAATGTAATGGATTTTTGGGTAGACAACTCTTGGTTCTTTTTAAAGCACTGACAGTGCCTGACATCTTTACAATACATTCATCTGTTTTGATGTAAGTATATGTACCACTAGAAATGAGCGCAGCATATTAAATTACTGAAGAAAATGTATTAGCAAACAACTTGAGGGGTTAAGAATTCGGAAAGTATTTCAATCTGCAAACCCTTTAGAACAAAAATCAGAGTAGCTAGAAATAAACGAGAAAGGAGTTGACAATATTTAACAGCAGTTGGCTATACTGAGTATTTACATCTTCTAAACCCCATGTACTGCCTCCTTTTCTTAACTCCTTTTCAGTGAACAGTTTACAGATATATTGCAGATGATTACTGCTGCCACTTTATCTTAAAACATAAGTACCTCTATATCGTTGCTTGAAGGTGGCCTTTCTCGCTTACTTGTCTCCTTCTCATGTAAATCCATGACAGCAAATTGTTCTTCTGGGGTCAGTGGCTGGTTGTCCGTATAATTTAGGACGTGCAGGTCTGGCACATGAGCAGGTGCACTCAGTGAAATGAGATTCAAAGTGCTTAACAAAGTACTTTGGAAAAAAACCCACAAATTTAGTGAATAAAGAAGCAATAATGGATGTAGACAAATGACAAGCCTTACATAAACCACCTGCACTACACTGAGGACAAGTAAGACCTATGGAAGTATTTCAATTACTCAATAAAACAACTTCATTAACATTGTATAGTAGAGTATACTACTTTAACATAAAGAATACTACCATGTAAATGGTCTAACTGCCCAGTATCCCTAAGGCAGTATTTTATAAGCAATTCTACTAGAGTCAAACCTACTAGCACAGTTATTTAGGTTGCCCCAGATTTTCATGTGATTATCTCACTGAAATCTTATGACACAAAAGTCAGTCTTGATGCACATACATTTTCTGTAGAAATCTAACATTTCATGCTTGGATGCTTAACATAGCATCCAAGTAAAAAGAAATACTAAATCACAACTCCAACTAGACTGATTGCAATAATCTGTATCTTTATAACATTACATACATTACCTATCAGAATTCCACCGTCTTTGTGTACATTTGAGCTTTTTGCTGGGAGCTTTAAATACCAGTTAAGAAAGATCATATACATTTATATTTTTCAAATAAGATACTATATCAGATTGGTGAAACACAGAGCTAAAATAATTAATCAGATAATGAAATAACAGAGAACTACAATGTCACAAATAAGTATTTAGGTTTGACTTAGCATTTAGCAAGACATTAAAATCATGTGTTAAATAATCTTGCTGATTTTGGGACTATAAACTGGCTTCAGAAAAGTGTTCAGCTCATACTTAAGACTTCAGCACTTACTTATCTCCCTCCACAAACTGTATTTTCTGCACTGGGACTTCCTATTTGGAATATAAAAGCACATCTATAAGATGCACAGTTCCACCAAAAGTACTGCACATGAAAAATCTGAGAATAACAAACTATTACCATGTGCTTTTCAGAGTACAAATAAACAGGTTTTTAAACAAAAATCAATACATCATGCCTTTTCAAGTACCAGGAATTGGTTCCCACATCCCACTCATGTACTGGTGAAGTATCTGGAGTAGAAGAAACAGATGCATGGTAAAAACTGCTAAAGAGACCCAATAAATAAAACCAAACCCTTCTTAAGCAGCATACAAGGGGACTTAGCAGATATTGAAACTACTGTGTCTCATCTATCCCAGGGAAACGAAACAAACTTCAGGGAAGCAAAGGAACAATGCAGGATGAGCATAATCACAGACAGAAGGATAAGATGTAGAAAACCACAGTTTCTGAATGTCTTGTCCTAAATACAGAGGACATTTCACTAGATAATCAGGAAAGAAAGCTCATTAATAGCTTGCTCATTTTAGAGTTTTCAGGCTAAGTAATGAAGTTAATTTGATATCTTCAACTGGTAATATGCTTCAAGCCTAAGCAACTTGCTCTTGTAAAACACTGGTAAACTTTGGTAGCAAAAAGTATTACAACTTAACCTTATTTGCTTTATATCACATGTTGTGTTGATTCAACAGCATAAAATATCTCAATGTAGAATTTACATGTGTATGCACAGTTTGCTAACAAATACATTAATTACATGGTTTAAAATAAAAAGCATATTAAGTAATATTTCTTAGATTTGATCCTCAGGTATAATTTTAATGCCTATCCCCCATCTTGTTTGGTAGGTAAGACTCAAAAACAGGAGTGTATCAAGGATGCATACTGAATTTGTTTCTATTTTCCTTTTGGTACTCACATCTACTTCTAGCAATAATAAAAGCTAACTTACAATTTGTTCATTTACTGCTTTGCAAACAATTCTCTCCAAGTAATCACACATGAATATGTGGAGGGATGAACTTAACCAGTTAATCAGAAAGTGGCTTTTCATTTATTAAAGTTGTGCATGTATTGAGAAATTTGTCTATACTGACTCTGAAGTGATAAGCTTGTAAGCATTTATTAGGGATAAGGGATTTTTCCAGGGATGATGCTTTAACAGATAAAGAATTAGAGATAAAAACATACAGCAAGCAAGGCTAAACTTATGAATACTTTGAAATGTGGATACGTGGTGAGGGTGTCTTCTGCCTTCCTGAAGCCTTTGCTAAGTCTGTCATGGAAAAGGACTTGATTTTGTGCACATGTTTCATTTTTAAATCCCGTGCAGTAAGAGTGTAGTTGTTTGCTATGGAGTCACTCGGGCTCCGGTAGTAATTCTGTTCCTTGAATGGAGCTGCCAAAGTCCATGATGCCTCTTGCATCAAAGGAGGATAGGAGTTCTTCTTAAGGAGAAGCTGAAATTGGGGGTGGAAAAAGCAAAAGTTTTACACAGCACAGTAATTTAAAAAGCCTTCTTAGAGTTCAAACAGGATTAGACATCAATTAGTATAAAAGAGCAAATACATAAGTCTGATGGAGACACTTGACAATTGATCTATTTTTCAATCCCCACATTCTGCACACGTATAAGGATAATTTTACACAACACTTCATTACAAAACTCCTGGGTTTTTTTTTTTTGCATACTCAAGGTCTTTTTTATAAATAAGAGAAAACATTAGTACATTATCTAGTACTCTCTACTCCACCATATCTCCATCTTGCTGCTTTTCTTCTTCTTCTTACTTTTGCTTAAAATTAGAAAATTTCTGTTCCTTAAGCCTTTGTTAATGACTTGCCTGCTTTTAACACAACCCTTGTAATAGCTGAACAATAGCACAAGTTAACAAATTCAGCTTTCATCTTTCTCACATCAGTACAGGATTTCTTCTGTCTGTTCATTCCATGTTTTCTCAAGTGACTTGGTATCTACTGACTGGCTTGCCATCAGTCCTGATGTCTAAACTATAATGAGATAGTTCACAGGCACAAGGGACATGGGGTCAAGAGCTGTATTTCAGGATATTGTCAGAGAAGAAAAGCACATAAGAGAGAATCCTGAATGTACTTGGAACCACAGAATCACTAGGGCCGAAAAAGATCTCCAAGGTGTTTTCCAAGTCCATCCTTTGCCTGAGTACCACCATGCCCACTAAACCACATCACAAAGAATGGGAATTTGCTACACATGGAGCATAATGGAAACCCTGAGCAGGGGAGAGAGCACATACCTCATTCAAGTCTGCAGGTGCAGCTGAAGCAGAAGAAGAAGCAGAAGAAGCAGCAGAAGAAGGCAGGGACAGTAAGTCCGGGAACTGTTCTGCATGACTCATGTCGTACACAGAATTGTTTTGTGCCTAGAGACAAATGAAAACCAAATTCAAAGATATTTATGAAATTACTTGTTTTCAAAAAAGATTAGTGAAGGAAGAACATCTGCTTTCAATTTTTATTGAAAATTACATATTGCAGCTTTAAGGCAACAGACATTCTGTGGAGTGGGTTTCTCAGCAAAATATGTTCTTTGTAGTCATTTGACAAAAACTTCTAATCACCAATAAATGTCAAATAAAGAAAAAACAACCTTATTTTTATAACACTGAAAGCAATTTAAAATTATTTAAATATATTAAGTTATACTAAAAAGTTCACATGGAGTTTGTAATGGTATAAATTCTGAATATCAAAATATCAAAGCCTACCAGACTGCCAAGTTGACAGTGACACAGCCCAGGTTGTGTGACTGGGTCATCTATAACAACCCAGTTCCAGAACAAGCTATTGGCAGGATGCTGCTGGAAGAACAGATTGCTCACAAGGACTCTCCAAAGTGTTTTGCTGCAAATATCAGCATAGCTAATTATGTTTTAGGATTATGTTCTACTTTCTCAAGGTGACAATACCTTGGAATGGCTTCCAGGACTCCATAAAAATTTCTCTCAGGACACTTTCTCAGAATTATTTAGCCTCATAGTGCTTAAGATGCTTTTGAATGGCAACTTTCCCTCATACAGGCCAAAGCCTCACCCATAGTCTGCTCTGAGTTTCCTAAATCAGATTTGTTTAGGAGATTCATGAGGAACAAATTTCCAAATACACAATGGCACTATTGGAAAAAAGAGGTGGAAGTATGTGGTAGCTGAACATGAGTGAGCTAAATCACCAGGAAAGAGGAAACTATCACCCAATACAATTATGTTTGAATAACGTATCTTTTTTTACATAATTTGAACACATTTTTAGCATGTGGTTATTGCTTTCTGATATATCACTGAAAAACCAGGCTGCTGGAACCTAGTTTTTCAGCAGACAAAATTGTGTCCTCCTCAATATCAAATTAGAGCTCATTTAGAAATAAAATTTGAGAAAGGACTGATTTGATTTACCTCCTTGGTATTCCCCAGCGTGCCTGCACACACACACACAGAAATCAAGACATTATCACTGCCAGACATAATTCATTAAAGAGAGCATGAATTGCTCTTGATTAATGACTAAAGAATTGGGCCTTAGGGTACTTTAAAAACAAATAAACTGTGGAGCCTATTAGGAGAGCCATTCATTCTTAAAGGTACAAGAGTTATTAAAAAAGCCATTGTTCATTCTAAAGCAACTCTTGACTTATATGCCAAGTAATCTTTCAAACAGCTAAATATTTGAACAAAGGAATCCTTAGCAAGAAGTACATTATAAAGAATTAGGACTAGAGAATATTCAACAAGTGTCTTCTAATTCGAGTTCTTCCAATGTCAAACCACTAAGCACCAGTAAAGGCCAATTTCATCTGAAGTTCTGAAAATTACTGATCTTTCACAATCACTGCAGAAAGAACTTACCCTCAGGAGCCTCAGGCTCTGTGCTGGCTTTGTTTTGCTTTGGTCTGTTGTTTGCTTAGAGTTTTTCAGTCCTCCCCCTCACTATAAACATCCTTGTGGTTACATGCAATGGAAAAGAGGGAGAGACTCATTTCAGGTACTGCATAAGGCCTTAATCAACTTCTATCCCAGCTGCCAGGAATAGGAAAAATCCCAGACCTCCCCCTCCTTGTTAACAGTAACCTCTCCCTCCCTCCAAACTTCCATGCTCTCTTTCTCTCCCCATTCTTCTCAAGCTCACTTTTCACCTTAATCTTCCTAACTCTCCCTAGATGTCTTCTAAGTTAGGTTTTTTTCCCACCCTGCTCTTTCCACTTTCTCCAAAACCTGTTTCCTTCTCCCTGCCTGTTGTCTTCTAATCTCCCAGGGCCTCTGGGCCCCCAGCTGTGGTTTACAGCAGACAGAGCCACACGTTAATTGCCATGAGAAACAAGCACATGTCAAAAGGAACGGGAAAAGAGAAAGAGAGATGCCCAGCATGCCTTACACATCCACAGGATGCATGAGGGAGCAGGGTAAGAGCAGGTACTACCTGCAGGTGCCCTTGTCACCAGTCCCTCTGCCTGTCCCAGCCCGGTGAACTCCTCTGACACTCGTCTCTCACTCCTCAGCTTTGTTGCCCCAGTTACAGCATAGCCAGTGCTTGGAGACAGGAATTCCCTCCTCCCCCTCCTTCCCCACCAGAAAGGAAACAGCCCCTTTCAGCACAGTGTTATGCCAAGCTGTGGTCAGGGAGATTCAGTTGTGGAGCCAATGAGGAACCATACAAGCTCCTTTTACCTCTGAAAACTAACAAAAATGTAGTCATAAGACACCTGAGATATTCTGATTTTTGCATGAAAAGATTGCACAGAGCAAGGGAGCTCCCAGAGCAGTAAAAGCTATATAAGCCCAAATTTTCTTTAAAACAACTAGAAAAAAATATGTATTAACCATTCAAAATCTTGAACCCAAACATCTCCACCACTTTTCCACCATTCAGAATCAAACTCCCTAAAGATCTGAAGACAGCAGGTACAATGCTCCCAATTCCTCTGAATCTGCTTGTATGCATTTGCCTCCAAATCAGTCATCACTATGTCCTAAAAGAGTCCTCCATCAGATTTTTGCACAAATGGGAATTATTACCACCCAACACAAAATCTAGCACAGTCTCTATACCAGCTCTCAAGAGAGGCCTTGTGCACGTCCTGCAAGACTTCCATTTAAACTCCTTCCCACCATCTTTGCAGGCTATTTTTCCTCCAGCTTCCTGTAAGCTGTGAGAATGGCTGATATCCCTGAGTTAACAGCACAGTTTTCCATGTATCTTGATGTAACACCAACTACAAGTGGAATATTGTTCCTGCCTGGCCAGACGTGAAAGTTCCTACCAAAAAGGAGGCTGCTCTTTAAACACAGGCCAGCAGTGTGAGGTACAGAACCAGCACTGCTGATGCTGGTAATTGCTTGACTAGTGTGTGCCTACCTCTCCAAATATTTCAGTGCTGGTTTGCAACATGAGTCTTTTCCTGCTAATTGGAGCTGACACTGGCATGAAGACAAGCTCAATTAAGCAGCACTTAGAGTAACTACTGCTCCTCTGTGCACATCAAATCAGATGCTCATATATATATATGCCCTTTGAAGTTAAATTACTTATGCTGCTTGAAAAGCATTTAAAACAGTTATTTTACATAGAAGGAGATTATATATTAACTTTAGCAGAAAACATAATTATGCACAGTAAGAAAATAATGTACTAAGACATACAAGACTATCTTCAAAACCACAGCTATGGCATATTTGAAAATAGCCAGAAATTTTAAATCTTCAATATACTTTCAACTCAGTGGAGCCATTAAACTTTACAGTGCCATTATCACTGGATTATGTCACACTATAATTCTGCCAGTTTGTTTTCCCTATGTTCACTTTAAAAAAAAAATCAACAAATTAAAATTTATTATTATATGCACTGGTGTACTAGGAATATCAATACACTATGCACTTCAATAATATGAGAGAGAAACACTTTCAGAGTTCAATCAAAATACACTTGCCCTCACCATCCTCTTCCTGCAGGTATCTTGTGCTAGGTTTTTAGAGCCCATGGTCCAAATTTGCATTAACATGCAAATCTTACTTTGTGCACGTAAATCCTTGTATCTACAGAGACCATTGAAATCAGCCCCTCAAAGACACAGAGCTCTAATAGGTTAAACCCCCTCTACTTGCATTTTAAGACCAGCACGCTCCAAACGAAACACGCTATTTGTTTCGTTGCCTTTAAAAAAAGCGATGACACCACTAACATTCAGCTTTGCGATACCCTCGCAGGTGGCAGCAATCAGAGGGAACAACTGAAGCAGTCACGAGAAACGCGAGCGTTTTACTCATTGTAATCTACAGCACGAAAAAGTTCCACGCAGCAAAAGCCGGAGCCTCACGCCTGCATGGTAACACCGCCGTGAGGGCCCTGGGCAGCGGGCAGGGCACGCCGCGGTGCCACACACCGCACCGAGCACCGCCGCTGGGGTAGCGCTCCCATCCGAGCGCTGGGGCGCTGCAGGGTGCACTGTTTTTGCTGAAAACCCAGCTGAATTTTTCAAAGCAATTATTCCTCACGTGGCGCGCCTCCCCAGACAGGTTTGCCCGTGAGGCCTCAGGGCAGGGTGGGCACCGTGCGGGCACCGTGCGGGCAGGAGGGCGCAGGCCGGGGACAGGCGGCTGTGCCAGGGCAGGCCGTGCCCTTCGCTCCTCATGGCACAGCCATCTCCCCCTGCACAACACCGTCCCTGCCCCTCACTAACCTGGGGCTGGGGGGATTACAGACACACACGGAGCGAATCGTGGGTTAGAGACACACCCCGAGGAATCGCTGCATTACGGACGCGCAAGGAGCTAATGGTGTATGACAGCATCACCCGGAGCGATTCCTGGGGTGTAGGCACACACGGAGCGAATGGTGGGTTATAGACACACACACGGAGGGCTCCCTGGGTTACAGACACACGTTTAGCAATTCTTGGGTTACACACATGGGAGCTCCCCCCGCCCTCGCAGCCGCCGTGCCCCGCACCCTCAGCCCGCCCACACAGCGGCACGGCAACCGCGGACACTCTCCCATCCCATCCTCGACCCCAACACCCTCAGGGCTGCGCGTCCCCACACAACACCGCCCCCTCGCACACCCCTGAGGGGCCGGGCCCCACAGCGCCAGGGCAGGGCGCTGTGGCAGCGCTGCCACCGCCAGGCCCCTCAGAGCCCGGCCCGGCCCCGCGGGGCGGAAACAGCGGCGGCGCCGCGCTGGGCCCGGCAGGCCCGGCCTGAGGTGAGCGGGCCGGGGGGAGCGGGGGGGATACGGCAGGGTGCCCGCTGACCTGCGGGACACACGGTGATTAACGGGGGGCACTGATGAGCGCGGCCGGCCCGCGGCCGTCCGGGGTAACGCCCGGGGCTCGGGCGGCTCCGGCGCGGGGCTGGGCGGGGACGCGGGGCTCGGGCGGGCAGGGAAGCGCGTGCCTTCAGCCCCCGCATCCACACATGCTGTTAGCGGGGGTCGGGGTGAACTGCCGAGCCGAGGGGTCCTTTAAATTGTCACCTTCGGCCTTGACACGCGGTTTCGAAGCTGTGCAGGGCTGCGTGTTCGGCTCTGAGCACAAAAACACCGTGTTATGGGGTTACAGCACCGGTGGCGACAACTTCTCCGTGCACAGAGTTAGAACTGAGCTTCTTACCCCTAAGTCGATACCCGCACAGTTAAACACAGGGTTAATGTTGTAAAGGGAGAGGGTGAGAGTCACCTGTATGTCGATACTCGGGCTTTGGGAGTTTCGGGAGAGCTTGTAGGGACAAGCCCTCTGTGTTATCTGTGCTTTCATATAAACAGTGTTTTAGACTGTGTATCACATCAGCATCTCAAATCTGCATTCCCTCCTCACGCAAAAGAAACGTTTTATTTTCAAAAAGCATCTGTATGAGCCTGTTACTAATCGTACCTTAATTTTAAGGGAAATTGGATGGCTGGCTGAGAACGGTCGTTCAGAAGAGGAGATCGTGGCTGAGGATTGTAGCATGTCTAAAGAGATGCAGGAACTGCAGAAGCACTGGCACTCCGTGGTGCAGATCATCCACAGCAACGCAAATGTGGGTCTGGAACATAATTTTACATATTTCTAAAGTTACTCCTTTAATAACTGTTGGGAGTGTCACACCCCAAATTCATTTAAACACACTTTCTTTTTTAAAGTGAACACTGTGAGGCCTGTGAGAAGGCCTGCCCTCCCACACCTTCAGCAATCAAGAAAAAGGGAAGCCTGTTCTGTATTTTGTATTTTACTGGCACAATCATCAGAGACAGTGGCATTTTAGTTGTGCTGCTATAAAAAGAACTAAAGCTACAATACATACCTCCTTAATGGATGGGAAACTACTGCAGTAAAATTCCAGTGTATAGCTATGACTGCCTCTGTCATACTTTTTCACATTTTACTAGTAACATTATAACTAAATTTTCAACAACTTTGTGATACAGACATGCCTGCACTGTACTTAGGTTCAGTAAATGAGCAGGTTGCAGATATTACTAGGCCATGAATAAAAGAAAAAAAAAATGATCATTTTTAAATGTTACAGGCATTTTTTTTCTTAAAGGATACAGTTTTCTAGATCAAAATAATAGTTGGAGAGCCCTGACTGAAATCTGCAGCTGAACTATGTTTTGGTTTTTCACTTGTTTTTAGATTGGTTGGGTTTGTTGTTGTTTTGGGTTTTTTAGTTTACACAAGAATGGAACTGGGAAGTCCAAGAGCAACACATCTGTTGTTGCTAGAATTATATTTGCTATGAATTTATCTAAATTGGCAGTAAGTCCCCATGCTTTTGAAACAGGCAACAGCTGCCCTCTATTCAAGCTGCAGACCTACACAAAAATTCTCTCTGTAGTTCACTACAGGAGCAGTGATCTGTGAAAGTTACCTATGACAAGAGAAAATCTGAAAATGCTTTTCTTTCATCCACAGGTTGTTGCATTTATGAATTCTCGTGTTGGCCAATATTTAGATGACCATCCTTTTATTGCCCTGTCACTCCTGATGTTTATTGCAGTGTCTGCTATTCCTGTTGCTTTTTTCCTGATTTTTGTTGTTACAACAGCTGTGATGGCCTGCATTGGTGTGATCGTCATGGAAGGTACTGTATGCACGCATGTACAGGCTTACCTGGTCCCTTTTAAGGCATGTTACACCTTTTCTTCTTCCTTCTGGAATTCTGAGCCCAAGCAAGATTTCTGTGTGTAGTCCTCAGATCTCAGCAGCAGTAAAACTATTAACACAAGAGCACTAATCTGATTAAGTGTAGTCTATACAGGGGAAATCCTATTTTCCTTTCTCAGCCACCAGGATGTGCCTAAACCAGCTATCTTGACCATGAATGGCTCTTACAGAGGCCAGCCAGATGATTGAGGAACATGTTTTCCCAAATGGCTTGAAATTGGGGTTCTGGTAGAATGTCAGCTCTTCTAATTTACTTGTACATAAACTTGTTTAAATAACAAACTGATTTTGTTTTATTAGGTGTTGTAATAGCCATAGGGGGCATAGCCCTCCTTTGTGTGCTGTGTGGCCTGGGGGCACTTTCCCTGGGAGTTTCTGGAGTACTGAGTGTTTCCTACGTTGCACTTTCAACTCTGGTCAACTACTGGTGTGCTTCAAGGTGAGTACTGGTATCTTTTGATCCATACCTGGATTTCCAACTCTGCAACTGTACTGTTGCAGTGGTTGCTTCATTTATTCTAAGGAAGTTGCTTAATTTAACACTGTTTCTTGAATGCTTTGAAGCTTGCCTTAGTGTGCAGTATACAGACATCTGGTCATCAATGTATTTTTTAATAAGAGTTACTACATGCCTTTCTTCCTTTTTGGCAAAGAAGAACTGTCAGTGATCTTTAAATGTAATTAAAATACACTGCCAAATTGAATTTTGTTTAGAGGATGAACATTTTGCAGTTCTTCCTGCATGATGACCCAGCTATCTCTACTTACCTGCATTTCTGGACCAAAATTAGTTGCATATTTGGGATAGGGAGAGTGGTACTGAAAAGGGATGACATGAGCAAAATAGAAATCAGCTGTACAGGTGCAGCTTGCCAGTCATGCTTCCCAGGACTTTGGTCTTGGAGGCCTATTTCAGTCACACTTCTGCCAGCACCTGGCTGGGAACAGGAGGCACCAGCAGGTTGTGCTGGAGTGCCACTCCTGGCTTCCTGAAATATCTGCCAGGGAAGGAATCATCATACTTACTTAAGCAGAGAAAAGAATATGAAATAAAATCACAGCTACTCCCTTCTAGGCTTTCTCAGTTTGTCCCTTCAGCACAAAGCTCCCTGTGGAGCCAGTGATGCCAGCAGGGTAACAAAACCATGGTGCAAGGCCCAGTGTGCTCCCAGTCTGCTCCAGGGCATACTGCTAGGTCCATAATACTGCCCACCTGTTCCAGAAAACTTCCATTTTCCATAGCTATTCAAATACACAACCCATCCTGCCATATTGAATTACAGCTCTGATGTTAAAACAGATAATACCTGCTATTTTTGTGTTCCTGGGCCCTTTGGGAGAAACTCTGGTAGACCAGCAGCAGACATCCCAGGAGTCTCAGACAGGTTTATATCTTGCATTGCTCAGCTTTCTTGAGCAAAAAGTTAAAATACAATAACCTTAGGGAGGAACAGACTGTAAAGGCATTTTTCTTTCCTGTTTACAGGGGTCAGATGAGGAAGCAAGATGTTAATGGAAGTTTACCACAGAAGAAGCCTGGCTTGGATCTTTCTGCCAATAATGCAAAGAGTGACTAAGTGGGTTCCTCCCTACTCCTCCCCAGGCACTTAACTATACAGCTCTGACCTTTGCTATGTAACTCTTTACTTGGTGAGCATTCAGTCTTGGTGTGCACCCCTTCTGGGAACTCAAAAGAATCAATCCCCATTTTACAGTGACTACATAAGATGTATATTAAGAGTAAGCATCAAGCAGCAGTGCATTGTGATAGTGAGTGTATGTGCATGATGGAATCGTCTACAGAGTTTGGTAAAGGGACATAATGACTGCTACTGTTAAGTCAGGGGCAGTGAGGTGAAAGAAAGGGTATGTGACTTCTCATTAGGTACTGGAGTTTAGGATGTACTCTCCTTTGAAATCTGTATGCAAAAGTTGGTCATTTTGATACAGAAGTCCCAAAGCTCAGAACACCAGAAACATATTTTGAATGTGGAAGAGTATTTGCAAGCCTTAACAGCCTTTGTTAAAATACTGTGAGCACACTATGCTAATGCTTTATTATACAAGGAAAATTGGCATATGTTAAGTCATGGTCTAAGCTTTTATATACCTTTAGATGTTATGCCAGAGGGATATTTTTCCTTGTTCTCATTGCCTCATATCAAGGGTATGCTTACATGTTGCATTTTTTTCTTATTTGTTTAGGTATTTAAGTTGCCTGGTTTGCTTTCCAATTGTAACTTATGTTATTTAAACTTTTTTCATTTTTGCAAATGCTGTTATATTTTCAAGCATAAAGAAAGTAAGTTTAATAAAGTGCTGTTTGTTTAACCAGGTTCTCTTATTATTCCGTTGCTTCTACAGTAAAAACAACTTTTTCTACATCTACTTCTCCTTGATTAAAGTATTTTGGCTGAGTCACAAACTGCACATTACTCCCCTTCTCATGCTTGTAAAGGAAATGCAGAAGTCTAAGATCTAAATGAGTTTTACGGTTTTCTGTGAACCAGCATGCTATTTGACTTCAACATGGAAGGAAAGTCTGAGCTGTGATATATTTTCAGCCAGTAGGGTAAGCTGGCCCCACACTTCAGCAGTGGAGTAAAATAATCTTTACATCTCCAGGAGCCCTTTATTTTAATGGCACCTTAATTCAGCAGAAAAACAGCCACCTAGCCTGAGGCAAGGCTGCCTGCAGTGGCTTTTTAGATGTCTCCAAGGCAAAGCAATGAAGCCCTTATACCTCTTCTCAAGTAACAGCACTCAAAACCTTTATACCACAGCTCACATGTGGATACACAGCTGAAGGGATCTAATCCCTTCCTTTAAGTTTCCTTTATACCCCCATCCCCTGCTGAAGGGAACAGGCAATACTTAATATTAACTCAGCAGACACTAAAGCAAGTTAATTTATTCCTCCTCAGAGTCTGACCCAACATGAACCATTTCCTTCTGCATTTCAAGTTTATTTTTAATTCACTCCCCTCACCAGCACTTACCAGGAGCTAAAGCTGTGAATTCTCAGTTACCAGGAGGTGAACATGGAACAGTTTCACTCCTGCTTCCCTGACCTTTGCTTATTAGTGTGCTGTTTCAAGGCTTCTCATTGTGCCCTTTTAATAAGAGCTGCTTTCTGTGCTGTGCCATCACTGCATTACTGTGGTTTTCCATGGGGATATGCTAAGGAAAAAACTAGGTCAGTACAGAGTAGGTGTTTTTTGCTAGTGACGGTAAGGCCATCCCCCTTAGAAGAGAGATAGGTTGTTTTCTTCTTTAAATTATTAAACTGCAGTAAAGCTAAGAAGCCCTGAGCATGAAAGGTTGGGGAGATGCTGCCAAGTCCCCTTTTTCTCAGTTGCTCTCTCAGCTTCCTGCAGAACAGTCCAGCAAGGAACTAGCAGAAGACCTTTGCACCCCAGCAGCATCATTCCTAACCAGGTCCTCAGCCCACCCAGTGCTAGGGGGGCCTACCTCACTGCCCCTTACTTTGGGCATAAACATGCCTTAGGGGGAACCACTCTTAGGGCCCTTATCCCCACATCCTGGGGGACCCCAACCATCTCAAGTTTTTCTAAGGGAATTTGGAGGAACCAATTGTGCTACAGTTCCTGAAACAGCTGTTTAAGCTCAGGCTGCAGAGAGCAAATGCTGCCTACACCTGCAACAGATTCAATGACTAATTCCTCTGCCTCCTCTTGCTGCACCATCAGTCCCACTTTGCCCACCCCTGTGCCCAAAGAAAGGGACATCAGGCCTGATGCAGTAAAGGAATCCTTTGTACTTGTAAGGGAAGCTTAAACTTTCCAGATAACACACTTTTATAAAAGGAACTGAGAGACAGCAGCACACACAGAGGAAGAGGAAAGGAACACATGTGGCTGGGCTCTAAGGTAAATGGGGAACAGAAGTCTGTGTTTTCCTTGATTTAAGTAAGTTGTATGAGTCTTCATTGAAGCTGCCCCTGCACTGTCCACAAATAGAGCACTACTAAGCCACCTTGGGAGAAGTATATTTAATCCTCCCAGAGGCAGATCTCCACTCCTCTCACGTGCCACATATGACAGTCTGCCCCAGGCAGACAATATGAGCCAGGGACAGACACCAGGCAAGAAAGAACATCCCTGTGACCTGGATGGCTGTCACTGTGTGCAGCCTCTTTGTCTCATGTCCCCAGATAGTAAAAAAAATAGTACAAAATACAGAAGCCAAAAGAACAAAAGCAAAGCTCTCACCTCTTTCCTTACTAAGGATACATGAGGTATTTTAAACACCCTCACTAGTGCAAGTCTCCAGATTCATTTATGCAAGCTATGGGGGAAATATTTTAATTTACTAAGATGTTAAATTAGGATTTCTTTCACAGTGTTTACATAATGGTCAGTATAACATTAACTCCAACCATCCTGGCCCAGACTACATCTGGCAATGAGAAACAAGGAAACTTCTCTTTGTACATACACTGATTTTTTCCCATGCTACAGAACGAGGAGCAGGATAGAGAGGGAATATTAAGAATATTAGCTTTGTTTAGTTCAGAAGAGCTAAAAGCCCGTAACAGGTAAGTACAACATCTTGTCAAGTGCATGAACCCTCTTCATTGAGCACCACTTTTCTGGCTTTTGCAAAAATACTTCATATTCCAGCTAAGTGCTAAATCAATAAGACTTAAGTATAGTAGGAGATTTTCTGGACAGTAGCCTAAGTAACCATTTCAACCCTAACCTCCATGTAACACACAGTAAGTGACTTGAAAATAAGTAGCTCCAATCTGAGATTCATAGTTTCAGTGCATTTATACTGGCAGTATAATTTTAAACACTAGCATAAAGCCTTCCCACAGATGTTCTCAGTACCCCATGCTCTTTTTGCATGAGATATACATTCATATTTAGAACATGTTCCCTGAAGCCTGTTGTATGAGGAATAGCTCATTAATAATGATTAAGGGAAGTAGGGGCTGTGTAAGACAAGCCCCCAGCCCTATGCTCTTTATGCACAGCACATTTGACAATTAGAAGGGTCTGGCCAATGACTTGATCTGAAGTCCCAGACATTCAAAGAAAAGGGAGCTGGATTTGTCACGATCACTGTCCCTGCTCACACAAAGTTGCCAGACCATATTTAACCTATGGCTGTCACACTCCTAATGAAAAGATAATGCAAAGCACTTTCTATTCTGGCTCATGCAACACATTTCTTTGACTGTGCACAGTCCAAGTGCCTCTTAAGCAGAGGAGCTACACATACTGCAGATATTGGCACAACATGGATTTTTAAAAACCCATGGGAATGGAATCACAATTGGGAACAAAAGCATTCAATAAGCAGTGCTAAAAGCAAATTGGCTGCAGAGTCCAACAGGAATTTAACACAGCAATGGACAATTTCAGAACAAAGACACTCAGGAAATTAAGTATTATAGTCATTGTTAAAGCCAAATCTACAATAAGGAGATATTCAGAGGACCAGCACTAGTGAATTACAAATAGATATAGGAGAGAGAACACAGGACAGACATAGTTGACAGAGTGACTACTCCAAGTTTATTTGGGAATATACATTAGTGTACCACATTTATCATGTGTTCTCTTCTCTTTAGGCATTTAAAAACAGCCAGAAATAGTAGCATTGTGGCTACCAGAGAGAGAATACCAACAGCAGTCATTGCAAAGCCAGCCCATATCTCCTTGCTCAATAGAATACTCCCTACAAAGCAAGAGGAAAGGTAGTTAGTGAGGAGGTGTCTCCAGAGAACCCACACAACACCCACCAGCACCACTGCTGGCTCAGTACCTTGGGTTGTGGACCATCTTTCTGGCACAAGGAGGACAGGACCCTGCAAGCTCACCATGGCAGAGTTCACATCCAGCATCCTGCTTTCTACAACAGAAACACAGCAGAGCTGAACCCTGTAGTGCACAGTAGGTTATCTTGGATCAGTGCAACCTAAAAAACCACTCAGGCATTACCTCTCTTGCTTCTAGATGGCCTCGGGCACCTTGCCATGCACAGTGGGGAGTCTGGGTGGAAGCGGTCACAGAGCAGAACACTGCAGTGGAAGTACACCTAGGACAGAGAGTGAGAGGTCCCTGCATTTTGAGACAAAAACTGCTCCTACTGCTGCTCTCAAGAAGGAGAATAACGTCACCTACTAGGGCAGAGAGGGCTTTGTCACCAGAGACAAAAGCAAAAGTCTTCACTTCCAGCCTTTGTCGATAGTTCGCATAGCTGACCCCACGCCCCACAGGATGAAACACTGTCCTGTAGCTGTCCAGGTCATACTCACACCTGCCAATAAGTAAGCAGCAAGTCAGAACAGCAGGGTAGAGAAGGTTTGGGATTTTTTTTTTGTTTGTTTGTTTTAAGCAGCAGGTTAGAGTTCAAGGTAGAGGTACTACTGTATCCTTACATCATACCAGGACAGTACTTGGAAGGCCACCTCAAATGAAGCCCTTGTTCTTGGGGCTCTGTTCCTAAATAGGGAGCAGGGGAGAACTAGGGAATACTCCGCACCCACTCAAAAGATGCTTTTGTTTCTCTGTCAGGGCACTTACCCATCAACAACAATATTCCACTGGGGAAGTGAGCTTGGATCTTGTGAAGCTGTTGCCCAACAGTCATCCAGTACGAGGTGGAGGTTGGGATCATTGCGGTTCAGCACCTGAACTTCCAGGAAGATGGGCTGCCGTAGGTACCTCACTATCGGATACTGGTCCGCACGGTATGGCTGCCTGTACGAGTCCTCTGCAAGAGCCAAAGCCCTGTTAGATCAGTCAGTGTGCAAAGAGGGTCCTGAAAAAAACTCTGGTCTTGAGCTCTTTAACAGCAGCTGATGGAACAGCTGCAGTCTGTCCTAGAGCCACAGATTTGAGGCATCTGCTTCAAGCAGCATGGTTGGGAGGAAAGGAAACGTATCAGGACATCAGAAGCCCATGTAGCAGAACAGTTCACTCATACATCCTCCCCTCCACAAGGTCCAATTAACTTCCCAGCCAGCTTTACCTGGGTAGCTGAGAAGAGCTAAGGAGAGGGGACCTCGGTTCACTGAAGAAGCCAGAGGAGGATGGTCATCTACTTTTATGGTGAGGGAGGCATCACCACCACTGAAGGAGCACAGGACTGTTAGCCTGTAACAGGGAAGGAGCAGGTAAGTCTTATATGAATATGTGGGTAATACTCAGGCCTGGATATCCCTAAAGAGGTTTCCAGACACACCTGAGTTCACTGTCCCTGGAGATCTTGCCCAGTGGAAAGTGTGTTTGTAATGCCCTCACTTCATTCTCATAAACAATCTTCTCCCCATCAAACTGTGGACAAATAACAGCATTAGTGAGGGCATTCCCAGTGCATGAAGCTCACCCCATCAACCTTGGCTACTGACTTACCCAATACCTGGTCCCACACCCATTCAGTGGGACATGAAACCAAACCCTGTCATTCAGAGAGGACTTGAAGGCTGGCCGGCATGAGGGGTCTCTGAGCCTAAGTGTATCCAAATCCAGCACTGGTGTGGTACTGTCAGCAAGGATTTCAAAATCCATGTGCCCATCCTGGGTGCATACAGCAGCTGCAACAGGTTCACATAAGTTGTTATGCTAGTCAGTGACAGCTCAGACTGCCAAGAGCTGTTGGTGAGATGGACCAGCCCATCACAGCAAAGTGTAACAACAAGCTGTGCTGAAGGATCACCACCCAAGCAGCACAGGGGCTGAGGCCACTGCAGAAGTCATTCACTCACCTATTGGTGTGCGCTGGTCACAGGGGCACTCAGGGTGCATCACCATTGCTACAGTCTCCTCATAGAAGTGAAAAGCCAGTTTCAAAGAGGACATGTAAGACTGAAGTCCTGAGCAGCTCTCCCCATGTAGCTGAAGAAGAAGAGTTAGTCTCATGGAATGGAGCTACAAGAGCTCGTTTAACACATACATGTGTTAGAGCTGTTTAGCTCCCCAAGGCCCTGGTGCTCTTCACACTCAGCTTATTTGTTAGCTTGCATTGATCCAGGCATGCAAAATCCCTGTCCCCTCCAAGAGAAATATTTTCTGTGTTTTTCCAAGAGACTCCATAAAACCTAAGATACCTTTGTGTGATGCCCATTTATTAGAAAGTCAGTTCGCATTCATCTTAATCACAGAACTCACCCTGGACTTCAGGACTCCTCTGCTAATATGCAGCCTGACCCCTCTTTGTGTGTCTAGAGTGATTCCATTTTCCTGAAGCTGATCCATGGGGATGGTCTTTTCCTCTACATCCACAGCCATAAGGGTCCCTGGGAAGGCTGGGATGGCAACAGTCATATGTGTTGCATTACAGACTGCTGGACCTGCAATAACATCTTTTGTTATATTTAACCAGTCTCCCTGGGAGAAAAGCAGATCAGACTGACTTTTTCAGTGTGTTACCTGGTGCACAAAGCATTCTTGACTCTGCAGTCAGCCTGTGTTCAGGAGGGCCATACATGAGCTTGAGTGCCACAGTATAGAGCACCTTATCATTGTGCTGATAAAGAAAATCGAGCTTTATTAGTGTTCAGTTTGCAATCCCTCACAAGACCAACCCCACAGGGCCATGTACTACATCAGGTGCAGGACTGCTATTCATGTTGGCAGCAGCAGTTTCTCCCCATCTCCCCCTTTCTGGGGTGAGCTGCTCATGAGACTGCCAGTCACATAATCCCAGGGCAGGCTATAGCTGTGCTGCTGTCTGAGGTGCCACACTGTGCTGCCCCATTTCATTGTGCTAGGCAGTTCAGTGACAGCTGTGCAAAGTCAAACAGCCTTGTACACACCAGCACAGGATCAGCTCTTCCCACAGCCTCAAAGTTCTTTCCACAGGTCTACAGGAGGGAGGTACCCACCAGGACTAACTCCTCAGTGCCAATTCTCCATTCACATACCTTGTAGGACACAACTCCAGTGGCAGTAAAGGCTACCTGAAGGATCAGGCTCTGACCATCAGCTAGAAAGTTATAGCCTTGCTGCACTGCTTGCCCAAGGCTTAGTTGATGTATTGTGGTTCCATCATCAACTAACAGAGTCCAGGACATTGGAGTTGCTGGATCCTGTAAAGCAAGAGGTCCTTGCTTAGGGAGGGAAGGCACAGCAGCAGCAAGGCATTCCCCCCCTGCAGGGCTGCCACCTCACAGGTTTTACATTCAAGCACCCTCTATTGACTGCATAGAACAAGACTTCTCAGCAACGTGCTGTACACCAGAGACATAACTGCTCCAGCTTGGAGACACCAGGCTCAGTTTAGGTCAAAAAACCCAGGCACTCCCCCCAGTCCTTTGCAAGGCAGGAGGCACATACCATATGCTCATCACTGAAGCCTGAAATGAATCCTGGGAAAGTAACCTGAAACACAGCACAAGGGTTAGACTACAGGAACAAACAGAAGGTTGCAGGACTGTAGCCACAAAGAACCTCTACTATAATTGCCCAAAGCAGACAGCCAACATCAGCATCCCAGTTCCCTCTGCAACAGGGCAGGAGCCAGACTGTGCATCATTAACAACCACTTGCAAACCAGCCCTCCAAAGAGCCAGCAGCCATGCCAGTAAGAACATGCAGCCAAGATACCTCCCTGAAGCTGACTGGAGCTTTCTGCAGATCCCAGCCACAGTTCCAAGAGACAGCCATCCTGCCTTACAAGCCTAAAGCAGCATCTATAGCACTCCCATTCCTCTACTTACTGCCATGAAGTCTTTTGTACAGTTTGTTGCACCAGCAGAGACAGGAGTAATGAGTTCATCTGCATGAACACTATCACAGTGAGCACTGTAGGTTACATTCATCTCCTCGCCCATTGTGTCATTCACCACCAGTTTCAACATTAACTTGTGCTGACCGTGCTACAGACAAGACACATTGGGAGAAAAAAAAAATATACTGAAGAGCAGAAGACACTGAGATAACTGCAGGAGTCAGGAAGAAAGCCTCAAGCACAAGCAGGTTGTAGTGCCAGAGTCAGCTAGTCAAAAAACTAAGCTAATGAATGCCAAAACCAAGGGTTTTCTGGTATTTCAAAGGCCTAAAAGCAACAGATACCAGTGAAGTCTCTGGGTTTGGCCTCCCACTTACTACTCTACCTCAACCACTATGATTACTATGTGTTGTTAATTACTCTGTCAATACACATACATTTAAATGAGTCTGTGCTCTTAAACCCTGCTCCATATCCCTACGAGAAAACCTATGAAGCAGCTCAAGGCCTTTACAGGAGAAAACAGTATTTATTGTAGGCTCCGAAGGGTTTTAAGTTATCAGAAGTGTAAGTATTTCCACTCTTTAAGAAAGTTAGAACTAGAAACCCTATTTAAACCCAGTCCTATAGGAAAAAAAAAAAATTCCCATATTCCATCCCAGCAGTTTCCCAGAATGAAAACCTCTTTACCTCCAGGCTAGTGCAGTTGTGAAACAGGACATTGAGCCTCAGCCTCTCATAATCCACAGTTTGGTCACAGGACGCAATCTCCTCCCCACTCACACCTAGGGAGGATGTGAAAGATCAGCCCTGCAGGCAGGCACCTGCTTTCAGGATACAGCAGGAAGGGCCAGGGCAGTAGCAATACCTACCAACAACATACACATGCCAGGAGTAATTGCCCAACTCTCTGGAAAACTCAACTTCCATCCCATCCCTATGACAGGTCACATTCTCTGCAGAGGGAAGACCACCACAGACTCCATTATTACCCTGCTCAAAGCACACACCCTGCAAGCCCCCAGCCTGCCCTGCCAAGGCAGAGGGGAAGCAGCTCCAAGTAACAACACTGCCAGCCCCAGAGAGGGCACATTACCCAAGAGATCCTGATCCCACAGACCATCAGCACGAGGAACTAAGGGCAGCAAGAAACCAAACAGGAGCATCAACCTGTAAAGAAGAAAGCAAAATGAGAGAGCAGCCAGGAAAGGACACAGCTTCCCATCCTACTCCACTCTAACCCCCACTCACCACATCCTTGAGGTGCTCCAGCACTGCTGCCCCACAAACAACCCCATCTCTTCACTGGCACCACAAGCTGGCTCTCTGGCTGCCCAGGGAGGGTTATATACGACCTGGGCTGGCTCCACACAGGTGCCGCTTTTCTGCTGCCCAGGGAACAGAGCACTTGCACCTGCTGCTCCTTGAGATGGGAGGGCTCACAGGAGACCTCAGAGTGATATTAAGCCTTTGGCAGGGAGTGTTGTTTCCTTCAATTTTGAGGGCATCTTTTTCTTGATCTGATAATGTACTCCCTTTACTCCCTTGTCAGTTTCTTTTTGCGTGGAAAAACATGTGTCTTTTTCATAGTTAGTTTTTTAAAAGGAGATTTCTGTGCCACTTTGCTGTCCCTATCCCTCACACACCGGCAGCAGGACAGCATCTGAGGCTCCACATGGCTTTCCTTGGGACTGTACCACTGGTCATGATATTGGGGGGGAAAAACCAAAGAGCCAAAATGCCAGGGTAGAACTTCTACTTTTGAGCACTCACAGCAAAAATACTTATTTCATATGTCACTATGACACAACAGATAATGTCACTGCGTGCAGCCCTACAGAAACCCCTCAGTTTGCTTTTATGTGCCCAGTATGGCCGGGTGCTGAGGTGTGTGGGTGACAGAGCGCTGGCAGAGTTGGCTTCGTTGCCTTTCGGTTTTGAGCATTGTCCCCTGTGGTGAGGGCCTTGCTCCTGAAATGACGTTGCAGGCACTGTGAGGGGTGTCCTTGGTCCCCCACCTGAGCAGTGACCATGTCAGGGTGGGTCACCCTCAGCCTGGCTGTGGGAACTGCCAGCTCAGGAGGACATCCAGCAACAGGGTCCTGGGGCACAGCAGTTTTGCCCCCCTAAGAAATGAAGAAATAAGCTTTTATTGTTGTTTAAATGTTGTCATCATCTCTGAATTGTGTAGCCACGATTACCCAGTGTGACTAATTTCATTCTTCTCTAAACCCATTAGTTCCAAAGCTCTCATTAGGCAAGCAGAGACTTACTTGCCTCTCCTTGCACGGCCTTTACCATACCACATTTGGTGCTTATAAAAGTTGCAATGAGGGAATGTTGTGCTGGATAATACCTCATGCAAAACAGATGGCACAACAACGTGGCTGTGCAGACCAGGCTCCAAGTTATCTAGAACAACATAACTGATGCTGCAGCTCTCCAGTAGAAATAATTTTATTTAAGATGGTTCTCAAAATAATAGAGCAATAATCATACACATGATAAAACCCAATAACAAATCAAAGCTGCCAGTTGAATAATTCATGAGCTTACAATACCATGTACCGTCACAACAGAGTTTCTCATGAGCCTGGTAAGACGTTTCAGCTGGAAGTGGTTCTGAAGTTCTTTTCAAACCCAAAAAGAAAAGCTTCATTCTAACTACCCAGGGAGTTTTAAAAGTTCACAATTTTGAGCTTTAGTCTCAAAAGAATAATCTCCATTCAGGCTGAGAATTTAGCTCATTTGATGTTGAATCATTTATTGCAGTTCAAGTTGAGGTTTTTTGATGGGACAAAGATGAACAAGTACCAGGAGTTTAGAAACAGATGAAGATTTTGTTTGGTCTTTTTTATTTTCTTTTTTGTGATGCCCACTTTTGTGACATAAATAATAGCAAAGCTTGCAAAGCCTTGGAGCTTCTCCCCAGTTGACATGGGGTTTTCTTTACCTCTAATTAAAACTTGGGACAATAGTTTCCCACTTAGCATTATACGGAGTAACTGTCTTGTAAAATCAATATTTTCAGATGTTGGAAAATAAATCTCACTCTGAGATCAACACTTTGTGTGCTGAATTAATTAAGAGAAAAGCAAATGAAGGTACTTCTGTAGTAGAAATCAAAAACCTTTAAAATTAAAAGAACCCTTCTGCCATCAAATCATTTTCATGGACATATCTAACAATGTGAAATACCAACATACAAGAAAAAGGCTGTTTCCTGTCTTCTGCCAGGCACTGGTGGTACAGGTAGGATGTGCCTTGGTGATCATTTTACCCTTGAGAGTAAAAAGGCTGCCCAATAGAGGAAATGGTACTAAGAAACAGCTAATCTTAAATATATATATGTGTCTGTGTACATATATTACCTGTCTTTGCAATAGCTAGTTTTTTCAAGTACCTGTGAATTTAACTCAGTGCTGAGTGCCTGATCAAATAGAAAACAGAACAAATTACGGCATTTTTTTATTAGAAAATTGTAAACACAGTGCAGGGAACTGGAGAAAGGTCTGAGGGTAGAACTGTCTTCTAATGTGGTGATGGAGGCTGGCCTGGGTGAAGCACAGCCTTCCTCACTGCCCTGATGACAGGATAGCACTGAGGATGGCTGTGTCTGTGGATGACATGAAGGAAAACCAGGGCTTTGGTTTAGTCCTACCTGGACTTGTTTATTCAGTGTCAAGCCTGTCACAGGATCTGATTCACTCTCCTTGTCCTCATGGGAAGAAAAATGTTGGTACAAGTTCCTTCCTGAAGAGCTCTTCAATCCCTGTCTGAGAAAATAATTAAGAGAGAAAGCCCAATTGGGGAGGTCTCTGGTGCATTACCAGGGTGGCATTATGGGATGTAAATGAGGTGGCAGAACTCCATTCAGGGATTGCACCAACTCCAGGCAAGGAGTTGGTTTGTATTGCTACTGGTTCTCTAATGGGGGCACAACAAGCAACAAAACCCCACTGCTAATTGCTGAAGGCAGAGTCTCTGAGATCCTGGTTAATTCAGTGAGTCACAGAAAACAGCTTGGCAAAAAGTAACGTTTATCTGGCAGCTCTTGTGAATGTGGCCAGAATAACCCTCAGCCCACAGCACTGCAAGAAGCTGCAGGTAGAATCTGACCAACTTCTTCTCAGCTGCTGTTTGAAAACTGAGCTTTTACATGACTTGCTCTTAGTAATTCTTTTGATTATCAGAATTGCAGTCTAATTCTGGAAGTTTCTACTTGTAGGGGTAGCCCTTAATGTCACTGAAATCAGGGGAAACGATTTCTAAAGCAAGAATTGGTTACATGTGATGGGAACTGGACCCATCTATATCCAGGCAAGGACCACAGTGCCCAGGCAGGGGCAGCGGACACAGGCCCATTCTGTATCCATTTCTTGAATTCCCTGTGCTATTCTGAGGAAATCCTGCACATTTTCTTACATCTAAACCAGATATTACAGTACTTGTGAGATGAGCCTTTTATTTGCCAAGTTCCTGAAGACGCCTTGATGAAATGGCATTTACATGGCTGTGGTTTTGCCAGTTGTGACTTGCAGACCTGCTGGGGGTTTTATCCAAACACCAGCCTGTTCCTGGCAGCTCTGTTTCCATCCCCATACCAGTCTGTGTACACAGAAGGGCTCGGTGGAAGTGCCCAGTTTGGCAGGGGAGTGGCTTGTTTTCAAATGCAACATCCCAGTAAAAGGTGGTTAAAGGACTTCACCAGTAAAGGTAACTGCTCATGCATTACATTTCATGGAACTCAGGGATACTTTGTTATCAGGGTAAAGCCTGCTCTCACTGACATTCATGGCCTTTTGAATGCTTTTTGATATTTTTGAAGGTTGTTTTGAAGTTCGAGGACCTTTTGCAGTTTTCCCAGAACAGTCAGGCAAAGACACAGAGGAGATGAATTAATCCCCTCCACATTTAAGTAGTCAAATATGCACCAGAGTGTAAACAGCAGAGGTGCCTTCCAGGAAACCAAAGCCTTGCCCACGCCACGGCCTCATTATCCATGCAGAGCTCCTTGCCTGCAGGGATGAACTTTGCCTCCTCATTCCCCTCCTCACAGGCACATCTCAACCTGTAATCATTAATGGACTATGCTCGTAATGGAAGGGTGACTGTACAGTCTGGGTATTGCTCAGAGCTGCTTTGGGAAACCAGGAGCTGCTGAAAATGTCGAGCAGGTATCACAAAGCAGCGGCCGATGGCAACGTGGACCTCCTGAAAGAAGCCACTAGGAAAGACCTCAACACTTCAGATGAAGATGGGATGACACCCACCCTTCTGGCAGCATACCATGGGTATCTGGAAGCTCTGGAAGTCATATGTCGGAGGGGGTAAGTCAACCAGCCTTCATTGCTTAGAGCTCGTGGCTCAAAACTATAATTAATGTGTCATGTCACTAATGCCCTGACGAGCTCAGACCCAAAAGGCTGAAAATCACAGTCATTCCTTTCAATGCACTGCCAAGAATTGTTTCTTTATTTGCAGTGGTTTAGGTCCAAAGGGTGGGAGCAGGACCACAGGGGTGGTCTGTCAGTGAAGCCCCATCGGCATCGGCGGGACCACACTGTGTATGGAGCCTGCGGGGAGCAGGGCCTGGGTGGGACCTTGTCCCACTGCGATGGAGGAGAAGGTGGCCTTTGATGGTGTCTTTCAGACAGGCCTTCTAGAGAAATGCATTGTTTGAAACATTTGCAGTAAAATATATCTCCTATTCGCTTCCAAAGTGCAGTCAGTAGGCACTTGTGAGAATTTATTGCTGTCTAGAGGCAAGTCACAACTGAGAGTTTTGAGACAGCAACATCTACAATGATTATTTCTCTGCTTTTTGTAGTATTAACCACTACCATCGTGCTAAAACTGAGAATGGTTCCAGGAGCTATGAGAGAATCCTTGTAAGCCGGGGGCGGGGGGGGGGGGGGGGGGGGAGGGGGGGGAAAGGGGGGGTGGTAGAAGGGGTGGAAAAAAAGAAGAACAAAGGTGTATTTTCTAATAGTGATATTTCTGTATCATTTAAATGTCCAACATCATTAAAATGTCTTATTGAAATGATAATTACTGCCCCACCATCCTTACTCTCTTGCTCAGAGCCCACCTTTTAAGCTGTGATTCTGTTTTAAGATCTAGTAAAAGAAAATCTGCTCCTGTGTAGAGACACAATTAATGAAATGTTCTTTCTGGGCTGAGATGAAGATTAAGTTGACCTGTATTTCCATCTATAATAGTTTAAAGAAAATTGGAGGAAAAAGTTGAATAACTACTTGGAGGTATTTGAGTTTTATTTAAAATGGAGTTGAAAAAGGTGTTATTTCATAGATTTGCTTTATAGCTCATTGAGCTCAGGTGTGGCTGTAGTATCACAATAAAATAGACCTTTGGACTGCATGGGTATTGCTGTGTCATCAGGAGAAGCAAAAATCGACTGACAGCTTTTCAGCTTGTACAATTAAGGCAGCTTCAGGGAAATACCCAGCCAATAAAGTTTGTCCCTGAACACCTACACGACAGAACAACTAGCTAAGGAATAAATAAGAAAAATAATTTCTAACTCTTTTTCTTAGTAGAGGACAGTTTTGGGGCAGTTTTGCCGTAAAAATCTTCAAATACATGCATTCACTTCTGTTTTAATTTGAGATTTCTTGACATGACCAGCAAGCTGTGGCTGTCAGAGATATGGATGTAGCCTCACCGGTTTTCTTGGGAGAAGCTGAATTTTGGAGGACTTTCAGTCTGTTCTAAGAAAGTGTTTTAATTATTTTTAACAAATTCATCCTTTCCTTGAAGAGGTTTCCTGACAAAGGCTCTGAGGTACAGGGCGGGTTTCTTTAGAGCTGTTGGAGGTTTTAGGACTCTCAAGCTTGCAATACATTCAGCCCTTGGAAAGCGTAGCAACACTAACAATAAACCCCTTTCATCTGGAAATAATTTGTCTTCCCAAGCATCAGGAGACATTTTCTCTGCTTGCCTTGCAGGTGCAAGCATAAAAGCAAGACTAAGTAGCAGAATCTCTTCTCTTTTATGTGAGCCTTTTTCTTAGGAAAGGGAAAGGAGCAGTATGAGAACCCAAAGTAGATGTCAAACCTTATCCAGAGTCCCACAGAGCTGGGAACAGCCATTCTGGTCTGTCAGTTGTTTGAGACTCAGGGGCTGGCAGGTTCCACAGGGAAAAGAGAGCCCAAAGAGCCACGGAGGGGGCCGGGGGAGGCCGGGTGACCCAGCACTCCCGAGGCCCAGGGTATTGCAGCCTGTTTGCTAATGTGGGAATTCAGGAATCCGGCACGCTCGGCCACAGTCAGGCGGTTCCCCAGGGCACAGTCACAAAAGCAGAAGGATGCACACATGGTTTCCATGTGTGTAAGGGGAGAAGCTTTGATCCTCAGCCAGCACCTCCTCTCAGCAGAGCCTGCACTCCCGCAGCCACTCAGACCCACTGCTGTTTCCCAAACAGGGGGACCCTGACCCAGCTCCTGCCCAGGGCACCTCAGGGTGAAGGATGTGTTCAGATCTGCCCCCCAACAAACCCCACAGTGCTTTTTTACAGAGAGACTCAAAGCCATTCTGTGACTGGATGTAGCACTTCTTTCCCAGTACAGCTGCCATGGCACCAACCCACAGGTCACTGAAATGCTTCATGTCCCAAGAGTAGAAAGTCTTGTAAGTTTGGTCCCTGGCTCTGAAGTTGTTAAAGACTTTGGGCTGCTGTGGCTGCCTTAGTTGTTGGTCACAACAGGCCACAAGCTCTGTTCTGACCATTGCTAGTGTTGACCCTGCCAAATGTGTATTGAAATATTCAAGCCGACTCTTGTCTGCAGGCAGCAGTTCAGTGTGAAGTCAGTGCAAGAGTTAAAAATAAAGCAATACTTTTCACAGGCTTTAAATCCACTTGAAAAATGTGGCATTTTATTTTCAAAGGAGCTTCTGCTTTTCAAATCCCCATGAGCAAAAGCAGCTGAAGGAGAACAAAGGAGTTGAAGAAAAACAATGGCATCTATCAGGACTTAAACTAAGAGCAGTGGAGACAAATGCATCATCAGGGTTTTACTCCTAATCATTTACCTGTTACCTACCCAAAAGTTACTGCATGGGCTCATTAAATATGTATTGTTGTGGCTAGTGAGGAAACCTCCTAATATTGCCCCTGTATTTGGTGGAAGAGCCACCAAAACCTGTTCAAATCCCTTTAAAATATTCCATGCAAAAGCTATTGAAACAATGTTGTCAGTCATTCCAACGCAAGTAAGTCAAAGCCTGAGCCCAGTTTTAGCTGCCAGGCTGTGGGATGACAAAGGAAACACGCTGGCTCCCTTATGGGGAGATGCAAGTCACAGTCAGCCCTGTGAGCTTGCTTAACCCACTGACAGGCAGGAATTAGAGCCCGTGCCACACACACAGCTCAGGGCTTGTGTTAGAGGGTGCAGCCCCATCCCAGTGGATGGAGCTCAGCTGGCCCTTTGTCATTGTCACTGGGGTGACCCTTTGTCACCGGGCTGTCCTGCTCAGAGCAGAGCAGAGCGAACCTGTTCGTGTGTGCTCAGCCCCTCAGGGTGTGTGGGAACACCCAGCTCACTGTGTGCTGCTCTCCTCCTCAGGGGGGACCCGGACAAGTGTGACATCTGGGGGAACACGCCTCTCCACCACGCCGCCTGCAATGGCCACCTCCACTGCGTTTCCTTTCTGATCAACTTCGGCGCCAACATCTTCGCTCTGGACAACGACCTGCGCACGGCCCTGGAGGTGGCGGCCGGCAGGGACCGCAACGAGTGCGTCCAGATCCTCGACAAAGCCGCCACCGAGCAGAACATGCTGAACCCCAAGAAGGTCTCCAAGCAAAAAGCACAGGCCCAGAGGAACGCTGAGAAGCAAATCAAGGAGTGCGAGAGGCGCCAAGAGAAGCACCAGCATGAGATGAACCGGAATTATATGAAAGAAAAGGTGGGCACGGTGAATTCTTCCAGGGGGACACACTCCAGAGTGAAGTTGCCCAGTCTGTTTGCTTCGAATAGCACAGGCACTTTTTCCAAAACCTTGAAAGATACCTTGAAACTGAAGGCAAAAAAGACAGCTGGCAGCACAAGAAGCCAGGAAACACAAAATGACAGAGAGGAGGACACAGGTCGGAGAAATCTGATGAGTTTGTTTGATGAGAAAGAGGAGGATGAATCACTGAATGACCTTGAAGAGAAAAACGTTGCTGATGACAGTCAGGTCTCCATTTTTCAGCGGCCGGGTCTTGGCAAGATCGTGTTTGGAAGGAATTTGGCTGCGGATGTAAACCCTGGAACGGTGTCTTCTGAGAAAGCTGTCAACTTTACAATGTCCAGTGAGCTCTTTCAGTATGAAAATGCTGAGAATGGCAGGGAAGATGATGCTGAAAATGGTGTTTGGAATGAGGAAGAAGTGATTTGGGATGATGAGGAAGCAGAGAGCACACCCCTTGAAGTGTTTCTGGCATCACAGAGGCTGGATGAGTTTCTTCCAGTCTTCATGAGGGAAAAAATTGATTTAGATGCCCTGATGCTTTGTTCAGATGAAGATCTACAGAGCATTCAGATGGAGCTTGGACCAAGAAAGAAAGTCCTGAATGCTGTGAATAAAAGAAAACAGGCACTGGAGAACCCTGGAAAAACTGTAGATACTTGCTTATAAATTATCACACATGTTGCTGTAACCTGCACACTGATTCCTTGCCTCCTTCTCTTTACAAAGAGCATGCAATCCTTTTCAGATGTCTGCTAAAGCAAAAGGCAGAGAGGTTACCAATTGCTTTCAAAAGCACAGCAGGGACAAAGATTTTTCTCTCTGGATGGATGGCTGTGGTGAACAGGATGTTAAGTTAAGCATATTCTGTCAAAAAGAATGTGAAGGTAAAAACCCAAAAGCTTTTTCTCCCTGGACTCTTTGTGAGGATTGTATTTCTTTTGGTCCAGATAACTTAAAATATCAGTGAAGGCATACATTCCTTTTTAAAACCCTTCCCTTTTTTTCTCCACAACCACAATGCATTCTCAGTGCTTGAGTTTTGTCCATTCACTTCTGTTTGTTCTGATCACTACAGACTGCCCTTCTGGTACTGGGTTGTTAGAAATAGCAACTGAATCTTGATATCAGCTGTGGCTTATTGACTCTAATCACCTCTGAATGAATGTAAATGAGAAATTTACAGCAAGTTTCATATTTTTGGTCAGTAAAGATTTTATTACTATGTTGATAATAATTTAAAAATACATGAAGTATCTTGCCAAGAGATGTTCAGTCTGAGTTGTATATTCTTTTGTCATCTCATTAGACTGGATCCAATTACCAGCACCCATCATGTCCTAAATGTCATAAAGACTGCAATGCTTTTAACCACAAGAAACTGAAGTTTAATTTTCAGCATTTTGAGTACGTTTTGGTATATCAGCTTGGCTGCTACAGGCTGCATTTTCCATGCAAAGTCCCAGAAAAGAGGATTCATATCACACACCCTTTATCTGTGGGTTGTTGTCAGCCTTAGCCTGAAAACTGTGTATAACACACAGACCCAAGCTCATAAAAAGAAAATGAGACTGTGCTGCTGTGGAAGCTCCTGTTCTTCACAGTCTGTCTGGGGGCATTCACAGCAGGGTTCCCTTCATCTCCCTCTCAGATCTGTTCCTTCGGGAACAGTCAGCACTCTCAGATATAAATTAATCACTCTTGTTGAATTTTGTGAATCTAATAAGGTGTTTGTAGCACACTCTGGCTAAGATCACAGATTTTATATGCACATTTATTAGGAGAACATTTATCTTTTAATCTCTTTCTATGGCTTTCCATTAGCCAGCTATATTTCCCTTAGGGGTGTACTGCATTTGTGGACACTAATCCTAGGTAATGATCTGGGGTTTTTCTTGTTTCTGTTTTCTATATCATCTTGTTCCTTTGATTTGTAGATTATAGTATCTTTCCTTGGACTTTATACTGCATTCTTTCCTCCTTGGATTCCTGTACTTCCAACATGTTGGTATTTTCTTGTTAGGCAACCCCATCAAAGTCCTGCTCTGCAACGATTGCTGTGCTCAGCACAGTAGTTGAAGCAGACACCTTCCCCCCAGCCTGTGTTATTAACCTGCTTGGTTGGTTTCATTCTGGCTAAGAAGTTCCCAAATGGTTAACAAAGCAGGAAGGAAACAATGAATCTTACATATTCGAAGGTGGATTTTGAATCCCCCTTCCCTATCCTGGAGATGCAGATGCTTCCTATTCCTCCTGGCAGGCACAGAAGGGACAAGCCCGGGCTCAGCTCGCTCTGCATCCTCCAGTCCCTGCAGCAGCAGTGGCCAAAATCCACCACTCCCAACACAAGGGTTGCCCTACTCTGATAGTGCAAAGTGCTGAGCACAATGTACCTTTTCCAGGACAGGTTTTTAAATAACTGGGTTAGATTCATTTCTCCAGGAAATGCTTTCAAAAACTCTAACCATGAAAATGCCTGTCACTGATGGAAACCCCTTTATGTTCAGTGATCACATTTACTGAGAGAGCAGTCACTGCAACAACTTGAACACTTTATTTATTTCTTGTCTTAAAAAAAACCCAAAACAAACAACCCCAAACCAGAAAAGTAACAGACAACAAAATGAAGTCAAAGAACAACAGCAGTAGATAGTTAATATAAATGCAAGTTACACAGTTTCTGGATCCTCTAATTTGTAAGAGAAGGAAACATAGAAATTGATGCTATTCTTTCCCCTCAAAAACCCCCAAGGATGGCATGCAAGCAATTCCTGTTGTAACTGATCTGATTCCTCTCCATGCCATGAGAGGTGCCCCACTGAACAGGCTCCCAGAACCCCCCACTGCCCAGGAGAGCTGAGAACACCGTGTGTTTCCACAACCAGCTCCTTGGACAGGCTCCATCTACTTTTTAAAGTGCATAGACTGTAGGAGAGTACATGTGAAAACAAACCAGACTTGTCTTCTTCCCAAACACAATGTTTCACTTCAAATTACAGATCTTGTGTTACACTGGCACAGGATTAGAATAATATTGTCATAAATAATACGTTTCCATACAGTTCTTGAAGAATGGAACATCAACAGCTTTCATGTTTGCCTCACATTAGTGGAGTTCTCCATTACTGAAGTAACAACCTAAGACAACACACACACTTCTAAACACTTCAGAAATTACAAAGAAACAAGACATGTAAAAATAGCAGAGTAATTTTGCTACAATTAAAATGCACAAACTCAAGAGAAATTTCTGTTGTTTTTTCCAGTGGAATAAGCAGGATCAATGGAGTTCAATTCCTATCCACAGGAACACACCCTTTGTCCCTGTTCTCTTACTCATCTGGTACCGTTCTATGCTACCTCTGCAAATTACAAACTGCCACTTACTACTTTTTTCCAACTAGCTTACACCAGGCTTATAGTTGGGAGTATTATTTACATCACATCTGCACTGTCCTCATCAGCCTCTTCTATACTTACCTATGCACCATCAAGGGCTTTAATGCCAGCTGCTTCTGAACCTCCTTGCTGTTGCTGCACTCTATTTTACTGGCACTGTGTCCTCTAACTCTTCCCCAGCATGAAGAAACACTTCTTAATAGCCTGCATTAAATAGTATGCAAATAGAAACAAAATTTCACAAGGCACAACTCTAGCCTGAGACAGGAATTTGTTTCCAGGGCAATAGCTATTTTTCAGCAGATGCTCGATCTTTTGCAAAGCAGTTGCATAACAGCACAAAACTGGAACTCTTCCTTATGTCCTTATGTCTCTGCCAGGGACGGATCATAAAAATTACTGCCCCAGCTAATATTTGGGAACAATTACCAACTGATGAATGGTACAGCCAAACTGAAAATATTTGCCTGTGTACTTGAAGTTTATCATACTGAAATCTGTTTCTGTGGTTCCAACCTTCAAGAAGCTTAGAAAAAGAATTCAGAGGCACCATAGATTAATAGCAAAATCTCCCTACAGAATACAGATAAAAGTTATATCAAAACACATTTTAGTTCTGACACTTTCTGTGACTCCTTGCAACATGAAAATGGCAATATCCCACCCAGGAATGTACTAAGGGAGGTTCTGAGCAGAAATTTAACAAGGAGGCATAATTATTTATATAAACTCCGACTCAGAACTGTGCTCTTAAGTGAAAAGCCATGGGGTCTGAGTGTAGGGAAGATGGATTGCAAGGGGTGAAAATAAAAATAGTGACTTCCAGAACCTGTTGTAAGCTGGAAGGGAAGGGGAGTCCTGGAGTCTGAGGTGGGCTGTGTTCCCACGAGACTGAAGACAAACTTACTGTCACTGGAGCACTGAAACCCACAGCCGTGTTTAAAGGACCATCACAGGTAAATATGATGCCAGAGTCCATTCTCCAAACTGATGTATTTTACAACAGTATGAATTAATTCTAAAAACCACAAAATCTATGGACAGATATTGGCTACATAAATAATTACAGAGGAAAGGCATTGATTCCAGACTGATACCAAAATAAGTAGTAAAGATACCCTGGTTAGTGTCACTGCAAACATCTAATACCTGCTGTTACATGAGAGATACACCAATTAGAAATCCTGCAGGGATCTAAGACCTGCAGGTAGAAAATTAAGAAACCAGTCTACTGCTGAAATTTTACTTTTTATTCTTGAGTCTTCTAGAAGGGCCACATTCATATAGGATTGGTGCCT
>VXBX01006162.1:0-50846 GCA_013400415.1 Scytalopus superciliaris
GGTTTTGTGAGCGGCGAAAGAGCGCCGGTAAAAGCCAAAGAATTCTTTGTGCTGCCAGAGTGTTGTGGGAGCAGTTAGTTATAAGGGGTCAGTTTTGGACCCTGGGTCTTCGGGATGGAAAGGATTGGGTTGCAACCAAGCACAGGACAAAAAATCTTCTTGGTGGCAAGTAGAGAGGCTAACCTGGTCTTGCCCTCTGCTGCTTTGCTATGTGGTTTTGTAGGTTGGCTGGTCAGGCCACAGGGCTCTGCTGCTGCTTGTCTGCTGAGATCCGATTTTTATACCATACATTTTAGTGTAGAGCACAAATCTATTTCAATAGTTTGCAGTTACAAAAAACAAACCAGTTTGTATCCCCCTCTTACAGCTTGGTTTGCATTTACACTATTAACCTCTGTGTCGATGGCTCCTCTCGTGAACCAGGAGCTCTGCTTCTCTTGCTGAAGGCTGTCCTCCAGGGTTGGTAGCTTCTTTAATTACTGTAAAAGAACTTGCTTTCAAGTTATTTTAAGTTTCAGGTATTTCCTTTGACATTCTCACTCAGGATCTGAGGAAGGAGATGCTACAAATTTTTGATTTTAATCTTTGCCTTAGAGTCCACACTGTAGCTTCAGTGATTGACATCACTTGACATGGTCTTTCTTGCCCCGGTTTGAGATCTTTCTTTCTAGGTCTTTATCAAAGCTTAATTTCTTTTTACAAAAATATTATATATTTCTGTTTTTAATTCTATAGCCAGGTAATTTACAAAGCTTCATGTATATTCTAGATTTTCCAATCTTAAGAGTGGCCTTCTGGCCTGCTAGGTGAGCTCATCTGTTCTTTTTGACAAACCACAGTAGCCTCTTTGACACTTCCCAACAGGGTACCAACTGCTATCCCTATTCCAGATATCAACCCCTGGCCACTTTTACAAGGGCAGGCCTGGCAGCTGCTGCCCCCACACAGGCCAGCTAACCCCGAGTCACAGGGTCCAACAGCTTAAAAAAACCCACAAGTTTCTCAATTTTCTTCTAATCTTGAATAAACTGCCCCTCCCCACATGGTGTAGGCACAAAAGCCTCTAGTTTTACCAATGTGTCTCTGAAAATTTATAATATCCCGAGTAAACTGTCTACTTTAGTCACAAAAGTAAATTTAAATTAAAAACATGTTACCACACTGGGCCTATACCAAGAATTCCTCAGCTTTTCAAAAAACTCAAAACTTTGCACCATTTTACATCAATTTCTCTATACAAAACTCAACTCCATTACCACATGCTAAATACTCCACTTCTCTTTCATTAACAGACTGAAGACTTCAGAGCAACCCTCCTGCTCCCAGGAGGAGCCACACTCGGGGGCAGCAGGACCCCCCCAGCTCTGGCCAGGGAGGGAGCAGTGCTGCCATCCTGGCTCAAAGTACAGCCCTGTGCCACCTCCATTTCTTCTCACCTGCGTGTGAGCTTAGTGGGCAAGCTTAAAATGCATTTCTCAAGCCTGCTACCAAAACTATTCACACTCAGGCATTCAGGTGACATTTTGCTTATTACATTACCTCCTTTAGTTTCTGTACATCTCAAACTAGCCAACATGCTTCATCTTCTATTCCTGTCCCTTACAAACACCTTGGGTTTCACACTCAATCCTTCTTCTAAAACAAAAGCTTGACTCCCCTTCTTCATTTGAGGCACTACCTCTATTCTCAGTACTTCCACCAGATCTCCACTCAATAACTTTATTCCTGCTTTGGGGTATTATCAACAGTCCGACTGCATCTTCCTGGCAGGATGCTCCTGCCGTACCTTTGAATTACTAACAGGCATTCTACTTCATATGCTTCCTGTGGAAGCAGCCACACAAAATTTCCTAAAGCAGGCCAGCAAAATGTCTTGCTACTACCAAATACTCACTACATAACACTACATTCCAAATGCATGTCAAATACACACACGTGCTAAATACATGCTGCGCATATGCCGACCAGACACTTAGCCCACACACAAAACAAAACACATTAGATTCACAGTGAACTCACAAAAGCACACATACTAAATTTTCAGGGTTTCTTAAAAATACCTGAGTTATTTTAATATCCTTAATATTACTTCGCTCACCCACTCTGCCATGCCTTGGTTTTTCTCTATTCCCAAACAACAGTCCCTTTTCACAATCTCTCTCAAGATACCCACTATGTTATATGTTCGATCGCTTTGGACGGAACCCCTCACTCGCTTCGCAGAAAAACTGCGTCTCACACATATGTAATTACATTTTCCACGGACTCAAAAAAATGTCGTTCCCTACCTTTACCACATAAAGTCAGAAGATGTCGCTGCAGACCACACAATAACCTCTCGATTACCGATTTGACGAGAGCAACGATTGACCGTACCAAAGGACAAATCTTAATTTTAGGCTTTAGATTACGTGGTAAATTCGCAGTTATTCATTCAGAACTACAAGTTATTCATTCAGAACTACAAAACCATTCCTGATTTTAAACGTAAAACAGGGCAGCATATAACACAAAACAAAACAGATAGGAGTCCAGTAATTGCAACAGAGGACAAGAAGAAAACCAAAGGAAGCTTAATGCCTTGATTCTCAAGCCTTTAAGAAAACCAAAAGGAAGTTTTCACTTGCCCAAGTCTTTAAGGCAGCCCAAAGGAAACCTAAAAGTGCAAGTTATCCAAATCTTCAAGTCAGAAAAAACAACATTTGGCCAAATACATCATGGGATGTATCTGGGATAAACCAGACAAGGGCTACTATCCCTTTTAGCAGGCGTCCCTCCCATCTCATGGGCAAGCTTAACCAAATTAAGCCTAAAAAAATATATAAATACCTTTCATGTTGAGCAGAGATCCTTGTCCACTCATGTATGAAGCTGAGGGGTAAGGGGAGCCTAGTTGACTGAAGATCTTAACCGAGGGTCTTCCAAGGGACCTAGCCCTGGCACCCAACACCAGTGGAGAGGAGTCTCTTCATGGTCACCAATTATGATGCCAAAATAGCATGGAAAGACTGCTCAAAAACAGAATTTCATCTTTAACCAGCAGAGGTATTTATAGTATACAACGTTGGAGAGCCCCTGATTTGCATCGGACAAAGAAGCTCTAAAGTTCCAGTGGAAAGTTAGGGGGTTTATACAGTCTTTCGTGAGGGATTACAACATTTCTACATACACATTCATCAGGTTTCGACATCTAATTATAATATTCATAGTAGGCAGGGTTTAGGTGGATTCTGGGGCAGAGTCATCTTTTGGGGAGATTCTTGGTGGTTGTTCCTGTTTCTTCAGCCTGAAGGGGGTTGTTTTCTCTCTTCTTCCTCAGTTGAACTTTTCAGCTTTCTTTGTTTAGCTGCAAAGCGTGTTGGGGGCTTACAAAAACCTCCTGACTCATGGCCTCTTTATCTCTCTGGATTCCCACTCTATATCTCTATTCATGTTATCTCTCCTGGGATAGAATAGGAAGTCTACCTCTACTATGTGGTCAACATCTTTCTTAGTTAATATTTAGGAACCTGATTCCTCTCTCTTGTATTTTAACATAACCGTCACATTCCTCAGGGCAAGGTACTGAGTCTCCTTCTAAGTCAACTTCTTAAATCCTTGCTCTATTTCAGGGGGGAGCAGAGTTCAGCTCTGGGCTGGGCTTTGACCTGCGTGTCTCTGTTGCCCGAGGCTGGGTGTGGGCTTTGCCACCCCATGTCCAGGGTTGTGTCTCTCTTGTGGACTCTGCCAGCCCCTGCCCAGCTCTACCCTCCTTTCAGGCTTTCCCACCCCTTCCTCTGTCCCTCCATACTGTGCCGCTCCTTGCTCAGCTCTGTCCTCTGTCTGGGCTTTGCCAACCACCTTTTCTCCCTTCAGACTCTGCCCCCCTGCCCAACTGTCTGCCACCCCCTGACAGCACTTTCTTACCCCTTGCCCAGCTCTCTGCCTTCCTTTCAGGCTTTTCCACCCGCTGCCCAGCACTCTGCCCCTTCTTTGGGCTTTTCCCCCTACTGCCCACGTCTTGACCCTCCTTCTAGGCTTTCTTACCCCCTGCTCAGCTCTCTCTGCCATCCCTCTGGGCTTTGCCACCCCCTGTCCAGCTCTCTGTGCCCTCTCTTGGTTCTGTCCCCCCTGCCTAGCTCTGTGCCCTCCTTGCAGGTTTGTAAGGGTGCTGCAGAGGACATGGGCTGCTGTGGTGCTGCAGAAGACCCTGAGAGTGGTCCTGACCCCGCACTCCTACCTGCACCTGCATCAGGATGCCATCACTATCCAAGCCTTTGCCCGGCGCCTTTACTGACAGCTGGGAGCCTGGCAGGGCAGGGAGTGCCCCAATCCCTCACAGGGTGCTGGTGGTGCCACTACCATGTCTCTGCCTCCACAAGTGGTGTGGCACTGCAAAGCTGTGGTGGTCCAGGCTGCAGTGAGGGGCTGCCTGGCCTGGACCTGCTACACACGCCTATGTGGGGCCGTGGTTTTCCTGCAGTGCTGTGCCCACCGGGCATGCCCGAAACTGCGGTGGCTGTGGATCGAGGCTTGCTCGGTGGAGCACTACAACCAGCTGCACAAGGGCATGGAGATCAAGATGATCCAGTAGCACTGCAGACTGGAAGAGCAGGTGGGTGCCAGGTGAGGGGACAGCTGCTTTGTGCTGATCACCTCTCACCTGTCCCTGACCAGCCAAACCTGCCTTGTTTCAGCCCTCTCCTGGACCTGGGGTGGGACCTGGCCCTGCCTGGTGTGTCCCCAGGTAGGAGTGGTGCATCTGGGTTCTAATGCTCCTTATGGGGTTGAGGATGGTGGTCCTGGGGTAGGTTGGACACCTTCTGGATGCAGCCTCACAGCACTGTCGTGTTCCAGGGTATGTGTTCCACAGTGGAACATGTTCCAGTGCTGGCACTGTCCATTGTCCCCATCTGGGTGTCTCTGTTCTAGCAGTTGTCACTGCTCCAATTCTGAGGGTGTCTCTGGAGGAGAAGAGGACTCCTGTGGTGTCATCCTGTCTCTGGGGCTTGGAGGAAGCAGGATTGGAAAATCCTGCTGTCAAGACCAGCCAGGATTTGGGGAATTCACCCACCCATGAGCTTTGCTATGACTTTATGTGTTAAAGAGAGCTGCTTTTCCAGGTCTGAACTATGTGGAGGAGGATCCTGAGGCTCAGGACTCCAATGAGATAGTGGAATATGAGGTCTCATTGCAAAGAGGCAGCCTGAGCATGCATGTGGGCTGTTGGTGATGTGGCACTTGGGGATGTGCTGCTGTTCCTGGCCCTGTCTGACACCCTGCCCATTGCCCCAGGCCCAGGAGAAACAGCAGCTGGTGTAGCAGCCCTCAGGACTCAGAGTTGCTCACACAGAGGAGGTGCAGCACCTGTGGGCTGAGATGTGGCAGCTGTGGGAGAACGTGGCCTGTGAGGCCCAGGTACAGCAGCTGGCTGAGCTGGATAGGCACAGCATGGAATACTGCCTGGGCTGGGAGGTCGAGGAACTCAGGAAGGTCTGTTGGGGGATGATCCTACTCTTTTGGGGCTACACAGGGCTCTCAGGGATCTGGAAACATGTGGTGGTCCTTGGAGGAGACCACTGGCAGGCAGGGCTGCCCTGGGCAGGAGTCTGGTTGTACCAGCCCTTGGCAGTGCTTGGTGAAGGTTGTGAAGCTGCAGCTGGGGGAGGAGAGGGATGCTCTGATGCAGGGCATGTTGGAGCAGTTGCAGGATCTGGAAGGTAGAAAAGGGGTGCTCTGACATCCTCATCCCATTCCCCTGTGTAGGGGTAGGTCCTGCAGGCTTGGTGTGTCTGCATATAACCTCTCCAAGGGGTCCTGACTGTGTCTGTCCCAACAGAGCAGCGCCAGGGGCTGCTGGAGCTGCAAGAGGAGCAGGAAGGCTACCAGACCCTCGAGCAGGAATATGCTCAGCTGGAGCAGGACTACGAGAACCTGTGAGACGAGGTGGCCTTCCACTGAATGAGGAGCTGGGAGGGAAACAGGGATGTGAGGTGGGGGGCAGCCGCTTCCTTGGCTTGCTGTGGGCAGTGCTGGTTGGTCTCCTCTGTGGGAGAAGTGGGCTCTCCAGTTCATCTGCAGGAGGTCCCCAACCCAAAGTGACCTGAGACTGTCACTGCTCCAGGTGGTGTGCCAGCAGGGGAACAACCTTGTCCTTCTCTTCCCCACCTTAGTAAAGCACCTTGAGATTATCCTCTTCCTCTGAGAGCTTCCTGGGCTCTGAGAGCTGCTGCCTGTCCTGTGGTTCTGACCAGCAGGATGAGGCAAGTGGGGACAGTGGAGTGGGGGGGATGAATGGACTGTCTCTTCCCCTGGCTTTGGGCACAGCTGTGCCTGGGAGCTCCTGTCTGGGGGCTGGTCCTGCTGGAAGAGATGTCTGCAGGGTTTTGCTGGCCACTGATGACAAACCCTGTCTCTGCACCCAGTGACTGGAAGAGGGTTGGCAGCCAGGGCCAGAGAGGCCATGACCCAGAAGTGAGACACTGCTGAAGGGCCAGGACCCCTTGGAGGAGGCATGTCTTCTGCCCAGCAAGGAGCTGGCTCAGAGCTGAGAGGAGCTGTGGAGGTTCAAGGACCCTGTGAAGCAGGAAGAGGAGAAACCCTTGGAATTCCTCAAGTGCAGGGTGAGCTGCTGCCCCTCTGCTGTGAGCAGAGCTGGATCTGGGCTGGGTCCAGGCTGGCAGGGATGGCCTCACCCTGCTCTCCTTCACACAGAATCTAGCAGAGATGCTGGAGCTGGGCAGGAGCCCAGAGTGGGCACTGGTGGGTGATGACCTGAAACATGCCTACGACGCAGTGCAAGTTGCCAACAGGTGAGTGTGGTCCCAGGGAGGGGAGTCTCAGCTGAGTCTGGTTCCCCCACATTGCTGGTAGGGCTTTTCCTGGTGTTTAACCAGCCATGGTTTGGGTTGTGGCTGCCTGTGGTTCTGGGCAGCAGCAAATCCTCTTTGGAGCAACCACCTCCTCCCTGGTGGAGGGCATCACAGCCCTGGGTGGGCTGGGAGAGCTCCAGGGCAGCCTGTTCCTCACTGCCCAGATGGGTGGGGGGTACCCCTGTCTCTCCTTTCTTTCTCTCTCATGTAACCAGCTGTGTTTTCCTGGGGGGACTGGAGCATCTCACTGTGCTCAGAGCACAGACACACCTCTGTGTGAGAAGGATATCCTGGGCTCAACAGGAGCCTCGTGAGGGCTGGTTCTGGAGCCTGCTCCTGGGCTGTGCTCAGAGGGGAGATACTGGGGCTGTGCTGCCCCAGGGTGTCTGGGCAGGGGGAGAGTTCCCAGCTCTATGGCTTGTGGGGGAAAATACCCAAGGGTTGGGGAGCAGCTGTAGGAGGCTTGTGCCTCAGTTTTCCTGTGTTGTGTGCAGGTTGTTGGTGACCCAGCTGCAGGAGGAGAAGCATCCTCACAAGGAGGAGGTCCAAGGGCTCCACCTCAACATCTGCTCCCTCAAAGACCTGATCCAGCAGCAGGCAGCCCAAATCCAGGACCTGCAGCACCAGCAGGGGCAGGAGGGGCTGCAGTACCACATTCTGTGGCTCAAGGAGAACTGGGTTTAGGGCTGACCACCGCCCCCACCCTCCTCCCTCCCCCCTTCCTCTGGGATGAGCTGCAGTGGCTCCTTAGCGAGCAATTTGGGAGCCTTGCTGCACCCCCCACCTGGGGGCTGGTGGGGGTGTCCCTCTAAGGGAGGTGGGTGGCTGAACCCCCCTGGGGCTGTCCCTATCCAGGAGCTGTCCCAAAACCTGGAGAAGCAGGAGAAGACCATCCTGAAGCTCCAGAAGCAGCTGAGATCCTGTGCTAAGCAGATCCAGGAGCTGACAGGTACGTGCCTGTGTGGAAGGGAGGGATAGGGCTGGCTGGGGGTCCCCAGCCTGGTCTTGGGGTTGGAGCATCACCCAACCCTACTGCAAGGAGCAGAGCCTCTCAAAACCAGCTGCTGGGGAGTATCTGCTTGTACTGAGCTGAGGGGACCTGACCAGCCCAGGACACAACAGGATGTGACCTGTATTGCTCCCCGAGCAAAGGCAGAGGCTCCTGGGCCAACACTGGTGTCAGCAGCACCCACTGTGGTCCCATCCCAGTTCCCTGCAGTCTCATCACTGGCCATGCTGGCATGGAGGAAGAAGGATGAGGGATGCATCATCAAGGCCATCATCATAGGTACTGCTGTGTGGAGAGATGGGAACTCATCCCAGCTTGGTCCTGCTGGGGTTTATTGATGCCTTCAGTGTAAGCTCATCCTTCCAGTGCTGCTGGGGCGGGTATGACTCAGGACCCATAGCTGCATCCCAACAATTCTGCTTTCCCCCGCAGACTACAGACTCCAGAGTGGTCCTGGGACACTCCCAGATCTGCCAGCCTACATCCTGTTCCCGTGTTTCCAGCACACGGATCAGTGCCACGACGAGCCATGGGCCCACTCGCTCCTGGGCACGGCCATCGATGCCATCAAAAGGGTCATAAAGGTGCTGAGCTGAGGAGCAGGAGCTTCTCTGGCTTTGGTGGGGTGGCACTGGGGTAGCAGCCTGGTCCCCAGGGCTGCTGTGTGTGCCTGACTAGAGTGGGGATGCCCCTTGGGTGCTGTCAGGCTCCTGGATGGTCTGACAGCCCTGCACCCTCACAGTCCCCCCATCAGGCTCTGTGTGGCTCATGGAGCTGGTGTAGGGGCTTGCTGCTGACCCCACTCTGCTGACTCCAGCGCTCTGTCCCCTCCTGCAGAAGCACAGCAGTGACTTCGACACACTGATACTGTGACTCTCCAACACCTGTCAGCTCCAGAACTGCCTGCACCAGTACAGCCAGGATGAGTTAGGTTGGACTAGGCTGTGGGGTGTCTGTCACCTCTCTGGGAAGGATAGGGGCTTGGTGGGGTTTGTCCCCAGTAGGAGCTGCTTTCTCTGGCCCCACCCAGGTAAGTTGGGCTGACACTGCCCCGTGCTTGCTCTGGGACCCTGCTGTGTCCCCTGGTGCTGTGGCCCTGACACACCTGTCCCCACAGAGCTACTGGCAGGGGAACACAGTGTGGCAGAATGAGCATTGCCTGAGGAATGTGGACCCCCAGAGCTGCTGCTACAGGCTGGGGGTCCTGGCAGTGCAGCTCTACCAGCAGCTCATCTGCACAGCCAAGAAGGGTCTCAAACCCATGATTGGAATGGCCAGGGCTCGGGGGGCTTGTGGGGTGCTCAGGGTGTGCTGGTTTGGGAGGGGAGGACTGTGCTCAGCTGTGACCTGCCTGCTGGGTTACAGAGGCTGTACTGGGGGGAAAGGTGGGCTCTGAGCTGGTGGCCCCCTTCTGTGAGGGAACATGTGCTCCTTGAGCATCCTGGCTTGGATGGGGTGGCTGGAGAGCTAAAGTGGGTTCAGCACCTTGGGGAACTTGGAATGCATCCATGGGGAGCTCTCTTCCCTACGAAACTGGGTCAGCCTGTGGCTGGCCTGGGCCAGCTCTCCAGGCAGTGTCATCAGCCCCTGCTTTCCCACCTGGGTCACAGCACTCCAGAGCTGCTTGAGACCCTACACAGGGTGTGTGTCTCGTTCTGATGAGCCTTTTCTCCCCTGCAGTTGCTGCAATGCTGGAGAGTGAGCCCATCCGGGGCTTGTCCTCCCCCTGCCCCTCTGGCCACAACCGCTCCTCATCAGCCCCTGCACACACCATGCCCAAGCTGCTGCAGCACCTGGGCTCCCTCTGTGCCTCTCTGGACCACCACGGGCTGGCCCCTCGTGTGGGCCACCAGGCCCTACTCCAGCTCCTCTTCCTTGTCAGTGACACCACCCTGAACTACCTGCTGCTCCTGGAGCTGTGGCATTCAGCTCAGATCAGTCCCCATGCAACACAGGTGTCCCTGGAGCAGGTGGGAGGTGACCTGTGCCCCCCCTGACCTGGCACCCGCAGCAGGTACAACATCAGCCAGGTGAAGCAGTGAGTACAGGCAGAGGGGTTGCAGCAGAGCATGGCCCTTGAGGTACTGCAGCCCGTGGTCCAAGTTGCTGAGCTGTTGCAGGTGAAGAAGGTGACAGAGGAGGATGCTGGAGCTCTCTGAAGCCTGTGCATGGTGCTTGTTGCTGACACCCCAGCAGGTACTGGGAGAGCTGGGGCTCGGTGCCTGCTGGGCATTCACCTATCCTTGGGCTCCTTGGCCTCCTTGGGTGCATCAGAAGCACATAGGTATGCCCAGCCCTTCCCTATTCAGAGTCTTCACCCTCTGCTCCAGCTTGTGAAGATCCTCTGGTCTTACATCCCAGCCGCAGGGCTGGAGGAGCATGTCAGCCCCCGCTTCATCAGCGTCGTGGAGGTGAGTGCAGGGGTAGGGGGGCTGTCCTGTGTGGACCCCTCCCTGGGGCAGTCCTGATGGGAGCACTGTCCCCACAGAGGCAGCTGCAGGACCAGTGTAGAGGGACACAGCCAGCTCCTGGTGAACACCAGCCACCTCTTCCCTGTGCACCTGCCCTTCACAGCCTCCCAGCTGCACCTGGATGAGCTCCACATCCCTGACGCTCTAAATCTGCCCTTCCTTGTCCACGTGGGTCTGCCCCTGTGCCACCGTCAGTGCCTCCCTGAGGGGTGTCTGAACCCTCTGAAGTTTGGGAAGGCTGGGAGGGTGGAGGTGCAGCGCTCTTCATGTGTGAAGTTCTGTGAAGTTATTTATTTATTAAAATTTGGGTACCTTGTTTGTGGCACAACCACAACCCCTGGGCAGTCCTGCGTTGGAGGGGTTTGGCCACTTCTTAATCCTTTGAAGTTAATAAAAGTCTTTGCAGGTAACTGGTGCTGAGGCTGTTTGGAGAGTGGTGGGAAGGAGATAGAGGAGGGAGGCAGGCAGAAGTGAGGGAGCTCTTCAGTCCCCAAAGGAGGATGGCCAGGGCACTTTGAACAGTGGACTTTCTGTGGAGACAGTGAAGATTTATTTTGAATGACCTGGCTTAGCTCATAACATAGACTTTAAGACTCCTTAGCCTTTTAGTGTTAGGAGTGACGGAATGAGTAATGTGACTGACTCAGAACAAGAGCATTTCTAGAAGGGAGCTTCAGTCAAGTTGGGTTATTCTTGAGAAGGAGTAAATAACTTCATGCTCTTCCCTTAAGTACCCTTAAGTGAAGTTCCAGTTAGACACTGTCTCACACCATCCTCTCTCAAGCCCTGCGGAACTGAAATATCTGCTGCAGACAGTCTCCCCCCTCCCAAACAGGATCTATTTCAGGAGGAGGTGAACTAATCTCATGAAAACACTCTGTCCTGGTCTTGAATTAGAATGGCTTTGGGATCCTTAGGATTGAGAGGTGCATGAAGAAGGCAGTAGGATGAAGTGTCCTGAGTGCCACAATTCAGGGGCCCTTTAAAGCAAGAATCTCCTCCTATTTTTCACACTATAACTGAGATGAGATTTGGTGGTGGGAAGATGGAGCTTAATATCCCATCTAACCCTGCCCTTTGGCAGTGGGAAGCCATTTCCTCTTGTCCTGTCCCTTCAAGCCCTTGTCCCAGGTCCCTCTCCAGCTCTCTTGGAGCCCCTTTGGGCACTGGAAGGGGCTTGAAGGTCTCCCCAGAACCTTCTCAAGGTGAACTGATTTTGGTTACACCAGGGCCTGCAGGGCTGTTCTCATCAACAAAGCCCACCCTTCAGTTTTCTAGTGTCCAGCATCACATCAGAGAGCTCACAGCCACACTGGCCCTCAAGGATTGCTCAGAACTTAATTTGGACTCCCTGCACAGGGTTTAAGGGTGACTCTCTCATGGACTAGAACTAGAGGACTTGTTTCACCTCTGCACATGATATTGTCCTGTTCACAGTGGGCTTGTAAATGATTACACTTTAAAAACCTCTCTTTTTATTACTCATATATTGTAATACAAATACTATCCTCCCAAGGCTTCAGCAGACCTTGTTCTAAAATAAGTACCTCAGATTCTAACTAGTTAATAAAATCATGATTGGAATCAGGGGTGGGAAAAGACCTTTAAAGATCATTAAGTCCAACCATCAATGCAGCACTCCCACCATACTCCCCTCTTGCCCACGTCCCCAAGTAACACATCCACACTTTCTTTGAGCACTTCCAGAGTTAGTGGCTCCACCACTGCCCTGGGCAACCTGCACCAGTGCTTGGCCACCCTTTCCCAGAATATTTTCCCTAATATCCAAAATAAATCTCCCCTGGTGTACTTTGAGGCCATTTCCCCTTGTTCTGAAAGTTTCATGATGAAGCTACTTCAAAAAGCTTTATCGAGACTCAGAGTCCCTCTTTATGCTTCAGACCCCTTTGGTTATCTCAAGGCACTGATCTCAAAAAGTCCTTTATGTCTTTGAGGGAGCACTCTCTGCAGTTGGGAGTGAGGAGCAGCATTTGGCACTCATGGTTCCAAACCCATCACGGCTGATGAGACACTCAGGGTCAAGAGTCCTCACCACCAAAGGGCTCCTGGCTTGATTACAGACAGGCAACTGGCTCTGTCTGGGGGTATGGGGGGGGCAGTTTCTGACATCCACAGAAGCCACCCCTGCAGGTCCCCTGGACACTGGAATCTTGTCACATAAACCAAATACACCAGCAAAAGCTACTGGGTGGAGAGGTGGGTTCCTTGCAGGGCTCAAGAGAGCCAGGTGAAGTCCCTGGAGCTCTCAAGGGCAGCAGGACACTGTCCAGGCCCTGGGAAAGACTGGGAAACACCCTCAGTCAGTTCTTTATGGAAGTAGGAGCTGGGACTCTTTGGAGGGCAGTGGCACCCTGACCCAAGAATGAGAGTTTTAGATCAGATATTGGGAAGGAATTCTTCCCTGTGAGGGTGGTGAGGCCCTGGCACAGGTTGCCCAGGGAAGCTGTGGCTGTCCTTGGGACACTTCCAGGCATCAATGCCAGGTTGAACAGGGCAACAGAGAAAGCTGGGATAGTGGGAGGTGTCCCTGCCCATGGCAGGGGGTGGAACAAGATGGGCTTTAAGGTCCCTTCCAACCCACACCAGTCTGGAATTCTGTAACTTGAGCCCCCAGGCCAGAGAGTTCCTATGACCGATCCCAAAGACCAAACCTTATGGAATATTGGAATAGCCTATGTATACCATGCATGGTTAATGATGGATATTCTGTCTCTTTTCACACAGACACAGGAACCCCAGTACTGATGATTAAAGTTAATTAATTCAGAAAGCCTGAAGAAAGGGTGTATCTCTAGAAAAATACAAGAGCCCAGCAGTTAGGATGGGGTTGGACTCAATGAGCTTTAGAGGTCCCTTCAACCCCAAACCATTCCATGATTCTTGCAAAGCCTGGTGGCAGGCCCACTGTTCTGAGGGGAGAAGCAGGACCCCAGGAAAACCCCAGCTATCTCTGTACATCATCAGGGCTCCACACCCATCAAATTCACATCAGTCCAATTTAGTGGGAGGAATGTTTTGAGGGGCTGTGTCAACAGCCTCACAGAAGTCCAGGTAAATGACACACACTTCATCCCTTGTCCACTGATGGAGTTGCTCCATTGTGGAAGGCAAATAGACCAGTGAGGGATGGGTTTGCCCTTGGTGAGGCCATCTTGACTGTCTCTAGGCATCCCACACCTGGGAATTAGTAGCACAGTGTCTGGGAATAGAGTGCCACCTCCCAGGAAAGGTCTGTCCCAGCTCTGCAGCTCCTTCTGAGGGGAGGTGGATAGGTAGGCACTGAGCTCTGTTCTGGCACCAGGGACAGGACCCAGGAACAGCTGGAGCTGTGCCAGGGGTGTTGGGATGGATCTCAGATAAAGGTTCTTCCCCCACAGGGTGGTGGGCACTGAACAGGTTTTCCAGGGCAGTGGGCACAGCCCCAAGGCTGCCAGAACTCCAGGAGTGTTTAGACAACGCTCTGGGGGACAGGGTGGATTTGTTGGGCTGTTCTGGGTAGGGCCAGAGGTTGGACTGATGATCCTTTTGGGTTCTTTCCAGCTCAGGATATTCTGGGATTCTATGATCTATGATTCCATTTAACCCACTTAGCTCTTGGCTTTGCACTGCAGAGCACTCTCAGGGAAGCTGAGAGGGGCAGGGATGCTGCAGCACCCCTGGCTATTGATCCTTGGAACTGGCTATCCTTGGGGTTGGATATACTTGGAAGAGGGACTGGAAAGCCCCAAGGTGCCTGCCCCCTGCACCCCACTGGAGCCACAGTGAAGGGTGTGCTTTTTAATGTCAGTTATAATAAAATATTTTTACAGAGCCCAAAAAATTCAAAATAGTGCAAAACATCTCACTGTCATGCATCCATGGCAGCCGCCGCTGCCGGTGGGACAGACACACAGGCATTGGTGACACTGTGCTACAGGAGCAGAATTGGTCAGTTCAATCACATGCCAACAGGACAGTTTAGGGAGGGGGCACAGGGCCAGGGCACCATGGTCAGGGGTACAGGGCTGAGCCCCAGCCTGGCTGTGCAGGAGCAGCTGTAGAAAACAGGTGTAAACATTGAACAGAAACAAGGGAGGGAAGTGAAACCCTTTGGTCCCAGGCAAACCCTCTTGAAAAAGGAGCATGGGGGCCAGTCGGGGTACCCTGTTGTGGGGAGGGAGGGAACTGAGAGAGCTGTATTGACTTGTGGGGTTGTCAGGCCTCAGTCTGCCCCAGTATTCAAGGCAAACTGGCCAGCTGGGGTGGCCACCCCAACACCATAGACCCTGACCTCCCAGGCACTCACACAAGACATGCACACACCACTTACCACACAGAAATGGTGCTTACTGGGCAACTGGGGTGGGACAGAACTGGTGCTTAATGGGGACCTGGAAGGAGGGGTCCTCTGGGGGGTGGTGGGAAGGGTCTTTCTTGTGCCAAGGAGGTCCCATGGGCTGCACTGCATAGGGACATTGGTCCCCACTGGCCAGAGTAAAGGGGGGTAGGTGTCTCTGCTCTGGTGCCCCCAGCCCTTGTCCCTCCAAGCCCTGGCATCTTGTGGGAGGCAGTGGGGCAGCCCATGGTGGCAGCAAGGCAGGGAAGACAGGATATGGGCCAGGGACTGCTCCCGGCCCGTGATGCCGCTGCCAGCCAGGGAGGGGACCCTGTGCAGGGCATGTGGGGGCTGCACCCACCAACCTAACAGCCCCAATAGCCCTTCCGGGTGCCGGACACAGCCTGGACAGCTGCCCTGTATGTACAGGTATTTACATATGTACAGGTGCTCAGGGGTGGAAGCTGCCCTGCCCCTCAGGGTACATCACAATGCTCAGGGATGGGGATAAAGGGCCATCACGATGTACCAGCCATTCACCAACACCCCTGGGGTCGGATGAGACACACAGACACATCCTCTCACACCCCACACCTGCCCTGCCACACACCTCCCCCAGCCCTTTCCTTGTGTCACTCAGTGAGGGTTGGGGCTGGGGGTGAGTGCAGGTTCAGGGATGGGCCATTGGGGTCACATAGACAAGCTGAGGAAGGGCAAATTGGTCCCATCACCCAGGCTGGGGTCCAGCCCTCCCCTGCAGACTCCCCAGCCCCAGCACCTTGCTGCGGAGTGCGATGGGGGCCTGGCTATGCCCAGCACTGCTGCCACCCAGACAGTGTGGCCAGGGAGAGAAGGGAGGGTCTGCCACTGCAGCCACCTCACCCCCTCCCCAGAGCCAGCCAACTCCTCTGTGGCCACTCTTATGGCTTATACATGGCTTGAGGATGCTCTGAGGGGGCCGGGAGTGGGGGGTGAGGGCTGGGCTGGAGAAGAGGAGTTTAACTGCTGCCCTCCTCAGCCGAGCGCGTGTCTGACTTGAGCTTGACAAACTCCTTGGCCACGTCGTCGTTGTTGCGCTGGGACAGGATGCGGAGCACGGTGAGGCCGGTGTCGTCCATGTGGATGCGGCGGCCCAGGGGCAGCCAGCAGGCACAGCCAGGGCGCTGAAGGATGTCCCGGAGCTGCAGGACGGCAATACCCACGGTCCGGTCCTCTCGGGCGAAGCAGTAATCCTTCACACACACCTGCAGCTCGTAGCACTCGGGGCCTGTCTCTGTCCCTAGAGTGCTGGGGAGGGGGTCAAGCAATGGAGAGGATTGGCACAAGGGGGGTCACACTTCCAACCTCCCTCAGCTCTGCTGCCTCCCCACTGCCCCTGTAAAAGCCTTTTCCTTTTTTTGTTTTCTCCACTCCCTGTTTCTGACAATGAGAAAACCCCCAAAAACATCCTGTGGGGGATGAGCAAAGTCCCTAGCAAACCCCAGGAGATCCCCACATGCTGGGGACACATACCACAGCCTGTGCCCATGTCCCCAGCCCACAGTGCCACTCACAACTGGAAGCTCTCATTGTACTTGGGGGCCCAGCTGTTGTTCTTGGATTTGGTGGCAAATTTCCTCTTCTTGTCACTGAGATGAGGCCCGATGATGTTGACCTCAATGAAGGGTCGGAAGATGCCTGATGTCTGCCACTTGAGGTCATTCGCAGCCACCACTGCAGGGAGGGGAAAGGTGAGGCTCATGAGGTACTGTCACCTGCCAGACCCTGGCACCCCAGTCAGCAGAACCCACCTTTGACTGTGACTTTGTGCTCACCAGTGCCAGGGTGGGTAAAGAGCTCCACATGGATTGACACCTCCCCAACAGGATCATCCACACCAGAGCCTACATGACAGAGGGAGGGGCTATGAGTGCCCATTTTCCCAGTGTCCCTGACATCCCCTGCCCACCACCAACCCCACTGGAGGAGGCAGGTCACCCACCATGGGGCAGGAAGTGGTGGGCACTGGGGTTTGTCCCAAAGTAGCCTCTGCTAAAGGGTTGTGGGCATAGCAGTGTGGGTGCAGCTGCTGTCATGGACATGACAGGACAACCTCAGCACCAGGAAGACTCTGCCATCTCACCCCATGTTCACAGGGTCCAGTGAACATCCCTTGCTCAGGCAGGACTGAGGGGTCTGGCTGAGATGGGGTAGAGGACAATGGTCCAGCTCCCCCTGCTCTGGGCACAGAGGGATGACAGTGTCATGGGCACAGCACTGGGCAGGAGGGACCCAACTAGGGCAGACATGGCCCTACCACAGTCTTGAGGCCACCCAGCCCCCTCATATCCCTCCATCCCAGAGACCATGTCAAGCCCTGGGGTCTCCAAGTCTGGGGAACTGGGGTGACCTGCGACCAACAGCTCAGCCCACCCCGTCCCCCCCCCAAGAGCTGTGCATGCATTCATGGGTGAAGGAGGGGGTGCAAGGCAGAGGGACAGGCTCTGTGGGTCTGATGGGACCATGGAGATCAAACAGGGCTCAGCAGAAAGCTCCCAGGGTGGGAATACCAGTGGAAGGAGGACACGTCCCCATGTGTCACTGAGGGTGCCAGGTAAGGGTGGAGGCTGGTGATGGCACATTCCTCTCCATCCCCCCCAGCACCCAGAGCCACATGCTGAGCCAGAATGGAGGTGATGGAGGGTGGGAAGGGGTGTCTAGGCATGGGAGGCCAAGCAGGGGGTGCAGTCCCAGCCCCCCTGGTGGGGTGTGATGGAGGCCAAGCGGGGCCCATGGGGTTGGACTCATTACACACATGGAATGCACCAGAGCAAGGCTAGTAATGGTCCTTCTGGCGGCAGGGTGGGTAGGAGGGGGACAAGGACGTGGCATGGCCCCCCCTAGGGCCACATGTCCCCAGAGGAGGTCAAGGTGGGTGCCCACCCACCCCCAGGCAGCAGCGGCAGTGGGGACAATGTGGGGAGCCCAGAGTGTGCAGACAGGCATCCCTATTCCCATGGGGACTGCCCCCAACCCACTCTGGGGGTGGTCAATATGGCTGAGCACAGGTCCTCCAAATTCACCGCAAAGAAGCCCTGGGAGTGGGAGTCTGGGGGCGGGGGGCTCCAGCTCTGCCCACATTGGGGGTCCCCAGGGTCAGGGATGCTGGGGTGGGGCTCTGGGCCGCCCCGGCCTGCAGTGCCGGGATTGTTACTAGCCCAGGCCAGTGTCAGGCAGAGGCAGGGGTGGGCAAGTAGCACACGTACCCTTCTCAGGATAAATCTCTTCACTAAGGGTAAACCTAATCCCTTTCCCACCATGAACTAGTGGGAAGGAGAGAGAGAGACAGAGACACAGCACAGAGTACACAGAGAGGAGGAAGGAGATGAAAACAAAGAGAGAAGGATGGAGATGAAGAAGAAGAGAGGAGGGAGGAGATGATGGGTGTGGGGAATGGGAACAGTGAGGGAAGGGGGGAGAAAACAAAGAGAGAGAAAGAGAGATCAGATCTTGCAGACAGACGGACGGCCAAGCACCCAGACAACACTGCGGCAACACAGGAGTGCCAGGCAACTTCCAGCTCTGAGTCCAGGGCTCCTGGGAGCAGGTTACACCCAGGGGTGCTGGCACCCACCACACCCATCCCCACGTCCCTGACATGGCTGGTACAGGAGGCACAGACAGGACAGATGTCCTTTGCAGGAGACTCACGGACAGCAAACGCACGTCCCACTCCCCGAGGACGCAGACAAGCCTGGCTGGGGCGCTCTGTGGTGGCCAGTGACCACCACCAAGCATCTCAGGCCCCTCCTCAAGCAGCCAAGGGACAAAATAAAGGGCAGTGTTTAGAGTTGGGGGGTGATTCTGCCCCAGAGGGTACCCAGCACCCTGCACTGCATGAGACAGGGACAGGGGCAGCATCTGAGACACACCTAGCACCCCAGACCCCAGATCAGGGGATAAGTGGGCACCCAGAGTGCCCAGGACAGGTGCTGGCACAGCATCTGGATCCAGTTGACCCTGTGACTGGTCCGTGCTGGGTGATACGGGCCATTCAGAGGGGACAAACACTGTGACACCTGACCAGAGGGTGACCTTCCCCCCACCCACAGGCCCCATTTCTGTGCCAGCTCAGGCATGCCCTGGCACTGGGAACACACTCGTTTTACTGGTGGGGACAGAGGAGTGCCAGGCTGCCACTAGGCACCCACAGCCTCAATTCAGCTGCAAACCATGGAAGGTAAAGCCTTTCCCTCCCCACCCATCCCTTCCCCCACCGTGAGCCTGGCTGGAATCCTCACTGGGACAGAGGCAAGGTGGGGCTCTGGCCTTGGGGCAGTCAAGCTCATGTGAGGGGACAGGGGCCCAGGTGGGCACCAGGGCAGTGTGTCCTACCCTGTGACGATTGGGTCTGCACGAAGGTTTTGATGAGCAGGTCCGTGGCCTGGGTGTAGAGGGAGAGGGCATAGCGCAGCGACTGCAGGTCTGGGCTCTTCTCCAGGAACGTCTTCTTCAGCCCCACACCACCAGCGTGGAAGTATTGCTGGAGGAGGACATGGCCTCAGGATGCTGAATGGTTCTGCTGGGGTGACCCTGCTGCTCCCCACGTCTGTGCCTCAGGATCAGAGCCCTGGGGCTACCCTGAGCCCCACAGTATCCTCACCTTGATGGTGTCCAGTGCCAGCTCCACCACAGCACATTGCTTCGGGGTCAGGCTCTTGGCTTCCTCTCGCACCATGTGGTCCTGAAGGGCACAAATCCTGTTCTCAGCATGGGGCCAGGAGCCCTCTCCTTCCACACCAGACATATCAGCAAGTGGGCACTGGTGGACTCCTTGCAGCAGTGGCAGTGCCAGCCTCCACAGTGCCACCCACCTCACCTTGAACTCAGCCCTCCAGCCCTCACCTTGAGCTCAGTGTCCCCCAGACCAGGGCCCCAAATCCTCACCTTCAGCTTGGAGAGCTGCCCCAGCTCCTTGGCCGCGTTGAAAATCATCTGTGTGCCCTGTGGAGAGCAAACAGACAGGGACAGCCCCAGTGAGCAGCCAAGCAAGGGGGTGCCATTGCCAGGTTGGGCACATTGTGCCAGAAGCTTGTTGCAGCTCCAGGGGCTCCCCCAGGCTCCCGGGGACCAGACAGTGCTCCTTGGAGAGCCCCAGGTGCCACCACTCAGGCCAGGAAGGTGAGATGGCAGCCCCGTCTCAGGTCCCCAGTTCTTAGCACAGGCTGGGGGCTTGGGGACCCCAGGGCAGGATGTCACTCTGGCATCAGGGTCCTCACGCTCTGCTCCCTGTGCTCCAAGCACCTGCTTCTGTATCCAGCAGAGCTTGGCAGGGCACAGCACCAACTTCATGGACACCAGACATGGCGAGAGCAGAGAGCAAGTGTGGGGGGCAGGAGGCATAGGGAGGGCACAGCCTGTATCCTACAGTGCTGTAGGATACATCCTACATCCACCACACACCCCCTGCCACCCAGACACCTGCCCAGTTCCAGGGTTCCCAGCCCCTTGGCATTCCAGGGAATGTGGGGAACCAGGCTGCCTTCACCTGCCCTGTGCCCTCACTTCCTGGCAGGAGCCAGGAAGTCATTCTGTGGAACCCACTGGTACATCAGCCCCATGGCACAGACACATCCTGCTCACCTCCCTGGTCTAGCACCCCTTACCAGGCTGAGCACAAGCTCCCCTTCTCAGCTCATCCAGTGTGAAAATGCAACTAGTTAAACTGGAGCCCAGCAGCTCCCACTGCCTTCTCTCTCCCGGCACCAGTAGCTCCAGTCCTTCCCAACAAAGAAATCCCACCATCTCTCCCACTAACCAGTACCTTCTGCAGGGGTCAGCCCCATCTGTGCCCTCATTTTGTACACCCCGCATGAACCCTTCGTGCCCATCCCCCTGTCCACCCAGTTCTGTCCCACTAATCCCACTCTTGATGTCCCCATCTCCCCCAGCTGGTAGACAGGCTGGGAGCTGGGGACACTGGTGTCCCCCAAACAGAGCATGACAGGACACTGTACTGAGCTGGGATCCCCAAACCCAGAGCACAGAGGACAAAGGAAAGGGAGGAGGCAAGAGGAAGGAGCAGTGCCAAGGGGGGAGCAGAAGAGCTATGTCCCTACTTCAGTGTGACTGGGCAGCTTCACCCTGCTCTGGAAGAAAACAGCAAAGGACATTTACTGGTGGTCCCAGCAGCATTCAGCCACAGGTCCAGGCCCCCCACATACCCCAGCCCTGGGCTTTGGCCCTGTGCTCTCCTCTGGCTGTGCCCAGTTCTCTGCTGGTGCCACTGGTTTGGGTCCGCCTGCAAGGCTCACAACCCCCATGCTGGTGAACTGTGAGGAGTGTGCCAGGTCTCTTCGAAAGTGGGGTAGGTTTGCTCCCCACCTCGTTTGGGTCTGGGAAATTAGAGGGAATCAGCTCTCCCAGCACACTCAGCAAACTAAGCAGGAGCCAGTGCCCCTCAGGAGACAATGGGGAGCTGGGGGTGCTGCAGGCATTGTCCAAATGGATGTTGGCATGGCTTTTCCCAAGACTCAGGATTTGGGGAGCAGGAAGTCTGGAGGGCAGTGCTGGGCCCTCATCCCATGGTGAGGAGTCCCCAGACAGAGCAAGAGCCCATGTGTTGGAAAAAGCCCTTGGGGTAAGACTGGGGGCTCATCAAGCCCTGCTGAGCCTTCCTGAGCAGGAGAGGGGAGCAAGTTCAGAGATCCAGAGGATCTCAGCAGCCCCAGAGCCTCCAGTGAGCCCGGCACAACCCAGCATGGAAAGTCCCCTCTTCCTGAGCCCCTGCCAAGGGAGAGGGTTGTGCACAGGGTCTCCCATGCTGAGAGCCCCATCCCCTCACTGTTCCAGTCAGGCAGCTGGAGGGTGCTGAGGACTGTGGGGCAGTGTCCCCCATGGGAATGGGTGACACCCTATGTGTCCCCCACAGGGATGAGTGACACCCCATGTCACCATCACAGGAATGAGTGACACCCCATGTGACACCTACGAGGATGGGTGACACCCCACATCCTCTCACGTGGATGGGTGACATCCCACATCCCCATCACAGGGATGAGTGACATCCCATGTGACACCTATGGGGATGGGTGACACACCATGTCCCTGCCATGGGGTAAACACCACACAGCACCCGCTCCCTACCCTGGGTGACACAGAACAGGTGGCTGTCCCCCACCTGCACACAACACAGCACACCCCACCACAACACCACATCCAGACAGGACGACAGAGGAAGCACAGACAAGCCTGAACCTCCACAAGAGGCGGGTGTGAGGCCACAAGTGTGGCCCCTGGGTGATGACACACATGGAGCCCACAACTATTTACCTTCTCTGTCCCCTTGCCATGTTTTCTCAAGAGCGTGCCCTGTAGAAGCAACATCAGAGGTTGAGTGGGGGGTGAGGGAACAGCATGGGACAGGACATGGGAGGGACATGCTAAGGTTGGGCACAGGGGGTGGCCACAAGCTGGTGGCAGAGACATCCTGAGCTCCTAAAGGACAGCCAGAGGGGGACTGGGCCCTGCTGGGACCCACTGAGGTACTCAGTTAGTGGGGGACTGGTCCCCACCAGGATACTCAGTGAGGGACTGGTGTCATCGGGATGTTGGACCAAGTGGTCCCCACTGGAATGCAGGATGTTTGTTGCTCAGCTGGAGAACTGGTCCCCACAATGTGGAGCTGCTCCCTGCTGGGATACAGAGATGCTGAGCCTATGAGGGATGGTCCTTGCTGGGATACAGGGAGGCAAGAGCCAGCTGTGTTGTGGGCAGGGCTCTGGTGTGCCCACATCTGCCTCTGGCTCTGGCAGGTGCTCCCAGTGCTGGGGAGGGAGCAGGGAAGGGGCAGCTGGGTTTGGGTTTGACACATACAGCTCTGATATGTACGGGGTTTGGCCCAGTGACAATCCCACACTGGTCCAGGCAAGAGAAATTGTGTGAAATAAGACAGCGGTGCCATGGGGGGACTCTGGGTGCACTGGGACATGTTGGAATCAGGAGGGAGGAGCAGGGAGTTAGCTGGCTGGGAAGCCTCAGGAGGGACAAGCAGCAGAGGTAGGGCCAAGCAGAGCTGCCAGGAGGGGCTCTAGCCCTGGCAGGGGGTCATGGGTGAACAAGAGGAGCTTATACACAGAGCTAACACTGTCCCATCCCCACAGTCTCAGCAAGGCTGGGACATTAGGACCCCATAAGGTCCCCAAAAGGTTTGAGGGAAGGCTCATCCCTTCCATAAGCTGCCCCTGGGCTTTCCCCAGTGCTGCTGTTTGGACACAAAAGGTGTTGGGGGACAAAAGAGTGGTGTTTGCCCCCTCAGGAATTGGCATCAGCACCCAATAACTGGCTCTCACCCCACTGCTCTTCCTGCACAGGTGCCTGAGTTAGAGCAAGGGTGGGGGCAGGATTTGGGATGGAATTGCCCTTCCCTTGCCCCACGGGGCATAAGCCCATGGTCACAGATTGGTCAGAAGAGGACAGAAGGAAACTTCTCAGTCAAAGCCATGCAAGGACCCAGCAGCGATGCCAGGAAGGGAACCAAGAGTTAGGGCTCCCAGGGTCATATCCCAAGCAGGGAAAGAGCCTCACAACTCATGCCAGCAGCCTGTTCTGCCACCGAGCACCCTGGGCAGGGACCGCTGTCCCCCACTGAGATCCTCCTCTGTCCTCACCCCACCACAGCCAGACTCCAATCAGGGCCTCAAGGGAAAACTGAGGCACAAGGGGAAGGAAGAGCAGCCTGACTCCCGGCACGCACCACTCCCTGCTCATGCCTCCAGTGGCCTTTCTCCCCTGAGCACAGAGCAAGACGGGATCAGCCTGGGTTCAGCTGTCCCTGATTATGTGGCACTGCCCATTGCCATTGCCTCCCACCCCATCACTACCTTCTGTGCCTCCCCATACCCCTACACTGCAAATCTGTCCAAGACCTTTGCTCGCACTGAGCTCCGGAGGGGCCGCTGGCATGTACCAGCCAGGACCCAGTGCCAGGGAGGCAGCATGGGAATGGGGACCACGGAGATGGACCAGGTCAGGAGCCAAAGGAGGGTGTGGACAGGGCAAGGGCAGCCACACAAGACAGAAACCGGCGAGGCCAGGACCGACACAGAGCAGACAGACAGACAGACAGACAGGGAGCTGCCGTACTTACAATCATCTGCCATTGAGAGGCGAGAGGAGCAATTGGAAAGAACAACCATGATGTGAGTGTTGGCCCCTCCTCCTCCATCCTCCCCAGTCCCTGCTGCCCCACAGCAAGGTGACAGCCCTGGGTGCCCACCGGTCAGAGCCAAGGGTGCCCCGCATCTGAGTTGCCACAGCAATTGGTGTCACTGCCCTGTCACCACATCACAGGTCTCCACAGCCCCCAAAGAGGCCCCATGTCCACCTGCCCAGTCCCTCCTGACTGTGGGAAGTGGGGGCTGCTCCCCAGGGGGGCTCAGCTCAACATTAGGCTCTGACATGTACCTCCAAGCCACCATGTACCTCCAGCCATGCAGGCTGGCACCCAGGGCCACCTGAGCAGACTGCTCCGTGCCCTAGGGACTAGACCCAGTATAGTTTCCTCCAAGTCTTCCTGACATCCCTCAGGATAATCACTCAACAGAGCCATGTGCCCATGCCCCCTCCTCTGTCCTCAGCACAGAGCCCACTGCCTCCAGAGCACAGCTAGGAAGGGACCAGGATAGGGAGTGGGATGGGGACTGGCACCAGCATTCCTGTGAAATTTGGCCACCACTGGCCAAGGGTATGTGGACCCAGCCAGGAGCAATGTGGGGCCGACCCAAGACAGGCTCTAGGCTGTTGACAAGGTGCCAGTGAGGTGGCACCACTGAGGGCTGACCATTTACCACTTCACTGTCCCTCACACACAGCACAGGAACCGCACAGCCCAGAAAGATGACACGAAGGCTAGTGGCTCCGGAAACTCCAAGGAAGAACCTGAGCCCAGCTTTGCAACAGTGAAAAAAGCCACCAAAGAGTGACAGGGACAAGTGTGTGTCTGGCTCAGAGCCCTTGGTGTTATCCTTCTCTGTCTGACCTCAAGGGAACCACCCCAGGAAACTTCAAGATGGAGAGTGGGGCAGACAAACAGCAATGAGATACAGAGTCTCAGAGCCTGTAGGAAGCTCCCTCTGAGGAGGGACCATTCCCTGGGTTTGCTCTGCTCCCTTAGAGCCCCCACCGGTAAGGAGGAGTTCAGCCCTGCTGAGGGACATGACTCCCATCCTCACAGCAACTCCTGCCCCATGAAAACCCCAGCCCCACAGCAAGGCTGACAGGAAGTGGCTCCTCACACTCTGGGAGCCTCTGGATTCACCTCCTGGCACAGGGACTATCCCCACAGCCAGTGTTGAGGGGATGCTGCTCCAGTTCTAAGGAAAGGATGAAGAGGAAAGGACCAGTGTTCCCTCCTGGTGCCAACAATGGAGGTGGTAGGAAGGCCCTTTGGCAAAGCCAGCCAAGAGGGTGTTGGACTGCATCAGCACCTGGGGCAAGGATGACCTTTCTCTCTTCCATCCCTTCCCTGGCCAGGAGCTAGGCACAAGTTTGGGGAGGCCAATGAAGTGCCTGCCCCCTCAGCAGCCAGTGAAGCCACCTGGCCAGCAATGTTCCACACTGACCCCAGTCACCTGTGTCTCAGGGTTCCTGGTCCCCCTCCTGATCACTCACCGTCTGGTCCGTGAGTGGGGGCAGGACGATGGTCTTCTCCATCGTGTTCATCACCAGCTTCCAGAGCTCCTTCAGCACCCGCTTCAGCACTGTCTTCTCGCAGATCTTGGCAAAGAGCGTCAGGCTGCGGAGAACAGACAGGGCTGGAGGATCCCACAGCACTTCATGTCACCCTGACCCTGCATGTCCCCTACACTCCTGGAGGAGGTCAGGAGAGGCACTGGGAAGGGTGGGGTCCCACAGCCCTCCACACTCACTTGCTGTCCAGGAGATCCATGATGGGCTGCAAGACGTTGTCAGCGTCCTGCGCAACGCTGCTGCAGGTGCTAGCGGGGACGTTGCCGGTGCCCTTCACCTGGCCCAGGATGTCACCCATCTGCTTCACACACTCCTCAATGTGTGGCTGGAAACTAGAGGCCACGACACACAGGCTCAGCACCACCCACAGAGCCACCCACCACAGCTCCTTGGACCCCCACACCTCTTTGTAGCCCACCACCCGTGCCCTCTCCCTGAGGTGTACCTGGTAGCAAAGACTCGGCTTAGATCATCCAGGACATTGTTGAGTTTCACCTGCAGTTCCTTAAGGATATCACTCGCTTCTGTATCCAGCTGGAGGAGGGACAGGTTGGAGAAGTTGAGAGGGTCCCTGGACAGCCCTGGAAGGGGGTCTCTGCACCCCACATGTTCCTCTGGGCAGGGTGAAGCCCATGGCAGGAGAGCAGGGTGTCATGGAGTGGGACAGTATAATTCCACACCGGAGTGAGGAACTGGGGTCTGCTCCCAGCACTGGGGAACCAGGGAAAGGGCTGCCTCCATGGGAAAAGGAATCATCCAGTCCCTCCACAGGGGTTCTTCCTGGAGCTCCCCAATACACACCTCCTTTCCACCCATGGCTTCAAACATTTTCTCAAGTTGGACACGGAGCTGCTGAATGTTGTTCATCAGAATGCAGGGCTGGAGGGGTGGGATGGAGAGGGGAATTAGCACCAAGAAATACAGCTGGGACAGCTTCCCATGGCCCCAGGACCCTCCCATCTTGCACACAAGGACAGTTATGGCACAGAGCCTGCCCTGACAGCATATCAGGGACTGCCAAGAAGGGATCAAGGGCAGGACCCAGGTCAGGGGGACCTGCCCTGGGGCTGAGGGGACAGCTGGGGTCACCATGTGGGGACAATCCTGCCAAGCAGCACCAGGCAGGTGCCAAGCAGAGTGGAGGTACATCACCACTTTCTCTTTCTCCTTGGAGCAGTATGAGGCAAAATCCTTGGAGATGATCTCAGCGTACTGGAGTAGCACATTGCTGATGGTCTGCAGCCAAACAGGGCAGCAACAAATGCACCCAGACAGCAGCAGCGATGGGGAAAGAGGGAGAGAAGGAAGCCATGAGTCCCACAGCAGTGAAACAATCTGATGCCTGGATAAAACCTTGGGACACCCAGACCCTCTGGCCCCAGCTACTGGAAGCCAGATCCAGCACATCTGGTCTCCATAGGCAGCTTCATCACCAGCACAGCTGGAAAGGCATCAGCCACCAAGCCTGCATGCAATTCCCTTCTACATTGCAACGAGCCAGTTTTAATTAATCTATATTAATTAACTAAATAACTTGTTAATTAGCTCTTAATTAATTAACCTCCTGTGCTAGCAGAGCTGGGAGTGTTCCCGGGTACGCTAGTGGCACTTTGGCTGTCAGAGAGAGAAAGCATTCTGTGCCCTGTGCCCCTGCCCACAGTGGGATGGAAGGGTCACAGAAAGCCCAGCAGCCTCAGGCAGGGCTGGGACCAGGGCTCCCAGGGGTGCTGACGAGCCCCATCAAGGTGCTCACCTTGGCAAACCTCCGCATGTAGTGCCCAACAATTTGGGGATCAGGGCACTCCAGCTTCTTGATGATCTCAAAGCTCTGGTTGAGCTGGGAGAAGACATCTACCACGGAGCAGGAGAAGAGAGCATGCTCCGACGTCTGCTGGAACTGTGGGAGTGAAACATGACATTAGCAGGAGGCAGGGAGAAGATTTTGGCCCCATGAAGACACACTTGGCATCAAAGAACAAGCCCCTCAACCCCGTAACTGCAGCTTCAGCCCTGTTCCTACCCCATCCTTCTTGTCCCGCTCCAGTGCTCCATGCAGGAAATCCCGTGACACCTCTTCATTCTCATCCAGCCACTGGATAACAAAGGGCTCGAACCAGCTGGAAGAGAGACTCACCTGTGGTGAGGCCATCAGCCCCCGGGGTGACAGCCCCCCTCTCTGTCCCCAGGGCTGCACTCACGCAGGGTACTCGGGCACGCGGCTCTTGAAGGAGGGCAGCTCGGTGACATACTCGTTGTACAGCCACTTCACCTTGAAGTGCAGGTTCATGTAATCTGCGCTCTTGCACAGTCGGTGCTTGTCATGCTCTGTACAGGACAGGGTGTAGGGGTCACTCTGAGTCCCAAACCTGGAGGGTGGCTCCCCAGGGGCAACTTCAGGGATGTCAGGTTAATGGGGTGAAAGTGGAAGTTGTTCCTGGGTGGGATTTAAGCTGGGCATGGTGTTGATGAGGAGGTGAAACGGGTTTGCCCAGGGAACAGGTGAAGTGGGAGCAGAGGGCAGCTCCTGTTTGGTTCCTTGGGCTGAGTGGTGTGTGGGGACTCACCCTCCATCGCATACTTCATGTCCTGAGCAAAGAGGTTCCACATCACCTCAGCACTGATCTTCCCCACGTTCAGCTCCTGGGGGAACCTGGGGCCAGGGGAGAGTGTGAATTACAAAATCATTTTGATTGGGAAAGACCTCAGATCATCAAGTACAATCTCTGACTGATCACCACCTTGTCAACTAGACCATGGCACTATGTGCCACATGTAGTTGTTCCTTGAACACCTCCAGGGATGGTGACTCCACCACCTCCCTGGGTGGTCCCTTTCAATGATTAACAATCCTTTTTCATGAATTCTTCATGATGTTCAACTTGAACATCCCCTGGCAGAACTTGAGGCTACAAACAGAAGGTAGACCAGACCTTCATATGGAGATACATCCCCCACACACTGCCCACCTGCCTCAACTTTGCCATCTGTAGAATGGGTGTCACACCCACTTCCAAAGGCCTCAGGTTCCCATTGCCTCCATATGGGTATTCCCCTGTGGGTGCAGCAGGATGCCCTTCCCCAGCACCTACTCACTGGTTCAGGCAGGGCGTATACGAGTTCTTGTCTTCCTCAATAATGGAGACGATCAGGGTTATGAGCTTAGACCAGAAATCCAGGTTTTTGATGCTGGGGCCCTGCTCCTCAGGGGGCACCTCGCCTTTCTTAGTCTGGAGGGAAGAGGACACAGAGGAGACTCTGGTCACCCCACCTGCAGGGCTCAATTATATGTCAGAACTAACAAAGAGGAAGTAGGGAACACCCTGGAGGTCCACACACAGTCTCCTCTTGTCTCTTGTGACCTCTGGAGAGGGAGCAGGAGCACCAGCAAAAAGAGAGGGGTGAGGGATGAGGAAGGTCAGTGCCCAGCATCCCCCCCTGCCCCACGCACCGGGTCTGTCTGGTACTCGCGGCTGTAGAGCTCGTGACAGTTGTTGAAGATGTACTCATAGGTGGAGTTGAGACAGGCCTTCACACAGTCCTTTACCACCTGGCTGGCTCGTGGGGGACTCTGCAGCTCCTGGACCTGGGGCACAGGGAGGGAGTGGCATTGCAGGCAGATCTACGCCAGCCACCCACCCACCAAGGGGTATCCTGTACCAGAGCGACCCCAATCCCCAAAGAACCAGGGCCAGTGAGAGTCAGGTCTCCCCCAAGGGACAGGGCAAGTGGGGCCCCAGCAGTACCTTCATCCGAAAGAAGGTGATGCTGGTCAGCAAATCCACCGTGGACTTGAGGTCCTGCAGTCGCTCAGGACTGCTGGCAGGGAAGTTGTTCTGGGAAGAAAAGAGGGGGGAGTTGCACACAAAACTCTTACGGGGCGAGTGAGAGGGAGCAAACAGCCACCTGTTGGTTCAGACTTTATCAGCCAGGTGGGGAAACTGAAGCACAGCAGGCATCTTACCCGGTACATGGAGAGGTCAATGCGCAGGGAGTTGTGCAGCTGGTCCAGGAGTTTGACGAAGCGTTCCTTCTGCGGAGAAATGCCCCGAGGCAGGTAAACGTGGGAAAGGCATCAGGGACCGATCCCCTCCCCCAGCCACTGGCTCTCTCTGTTCCCAGCCCAGACCTCACTGTCCCCAGCTCATCCCTCTCCTTCCTGATGTCCCCCTGCCCTTCCTTTCCTCCTTCCTCCATCAGAGCCCTGCAGGGCAGGGGATGGCCACAGAGAAGAGCCTGTCCTCACTGGCGGTCGGGGCTCACTTGCAGCCCTTGGTGGCTCCCAGGGTATATGTGGTCCTGCCAGGTGTGATGTAGGACAGAGAGGTGACACTACATGTCCCCTGTGCTGGCAGTCACTGCCTGGGGGGGTGACAGATTGCTCTGTCTGCCCCAAGCACTGGAACACCTCTGAGACTGGGCTCAAGGCAAGAGCTGAGAGAGGGAGTGCAGGAGCCATAGCCCCTGGATTGAGGTTTTCCAAGAGCTCAGGAAAAAGGGCAGGGAAAGGGCTTGTGGTCGTCACCCATCTTCAGGGTGGTCCCCAGGAGCTGGACATCTCCATGGGCTCCTCACTTGCCCCACTGGGCAGCATTGAGGAATGTGGGCAGGGAACCACTCAGGTGGGTGGTCTCCACTGGGGCTGAGGGGCTTTAGTTCAGCTCAGTTCAGCTCCCACTCACGGAGTCCAGGGCAGGGGGATGCAAATCCCACCTTGGGCTGCAGATCACACTAGGGGTCAGCACTGAGGGCAAAGCATCAACTCATAGAATCACAGACTGGTTTGGGTTGGGAGGGACCTTAAACACCATTTCATTTCAACCCTGCCACAGGCAGGGATACTTTCCACACCATCAGGTTGCTCAGGACCCTGTCCAACCTAGCCTTGAACACTTCCAGGGATGGAAAGCTGGAAGTCACAACCTCTCTGGGCAACCTGTGCCAGTACCTCACCATCCTGACAGGGAAGAATGTCTTCCCAATAACTGCCCCAAAGCACTGTCAGGGGGCATTTCCCCCTGCCAGGGGGAGGCTTTGCACAACCCTGTGGGCCTCCCACGAGAGCCCTGGGTTCCCCCCAGCACCGGCTGTACCGGATCAGGGCTGACCCGCAGGGCTCCAGAGAGCCCGGAGCAGCACTCCTGAGTCCTGGGGCAGAGGACCCGGAGACGGGGCGGGGCAGCGAGTCCCGCGCCCGCCCAGCTGCGGCTCGGCCGTGCCCGCAGCCTGCGCTGGCCACCGCAAACCTTCGGCACTCGCCCGCTGGGACGGCCCAGCCAGGCCCGGGGCGGACCGTGCGTCCCCGACACCCAAGGAACGGCTGCAGCACTAACACTGGACACGACGGGTATTCAGGGTTAAAGCGACACGGCCGGGCACTTTAGGACCCAACCTTAGGCTCTCTAAAAAAAGAGAAAAAGACAAGTTTTTAAAACCCTCCATGTTAGAGAAACGGCGGTTTTTTCGGCAGTTTCCTCCTCCTGCGTGACCCGGAGGCACAGCTCACTTGGCTCTACTACTCCCTGCACCAGGAACGGGGAGGTGAGCCAAAGCTGCCTGGAGCTGTGCTCGGCCCTGCCTGTGTCCCTGGCTACCCAGCTCCTTGCTGCATCCCAGGCTGGGCACTAACCCTGGCTCGACCCGTGTGCACCCAGAGAGACCAGTTCCTGCCTCTGGAATGGCACGGGGGGAGCCGAGGTGAGAGCTCAGCCCCTCCTTGCCCATGACCCTGAGGGGCACCCGACTCTGCCACAAACTCACCCTGAAAGGCACTCAGTGGGTGCTGGAAGAGCTGGGTGAGTTTCTGGCTGGCCCAGGGTCCCCAAAGTGCAAGAGACCATGCAAAACTCCCCATGAGCTGCAGGGGTGGCTGATTTTGCCACCAAGGCGTCTGACTCCTGCCACACTGCCACCCAAAATCCCAGTCTGCTCAGGCTCCCATAGTAATTCGAGGAGCGAATTTAGCCCTTCTCCCAGGAAGATGGTGGCTCTTTTCCTTCCTGAAAAAATGGGAGCAGGATGAATTTCAGAGCAAGCAGGGCCTGGCCCCACTGCTGCCTTAGCTGCAGGTTGGAGTGGGGTGTTTTACATGGCCTGTGTTGCTCCCCAAGCCCCCCGCCCCCTCCCAAAGAAGAGAGAGAAAAAGGAAAGAGTGTTTACGCACCATCGGACTTACCCCGAAATTGGAGGCAGCAAAGCGGTCGGAGGCTGAGACGTTGGTGGAGGCCGTGGTGTGGGCATAGTAGGCATTGATGTTGGCGAGCAGGGTGCTCATCACTGCCGGCACCCCTGGGCACATGTACTTGGAGGAGAGGCAGGCAAAATGCCTGTGGAGAGATGAGGAAGGTGAGAGTGTAGGGCCATGGGGTACAAGAATCATTGAATCCTAGGGTATCCTGAGCTGGAAGGGACTCACAAGGATCATCCAGTCCAACTCCTGGCCCTGCACAGACACCCCAACAATCCCACCCTCTCCTTCAGAGCGTTGTCTAAATGCTCCTTGAGCTCTGGCAGCCTCGGGGCCATGCCCACTGCCCTGGGTAGCCTGTTCAGTGCCCACCACTCTCTGGAGGAAGAACCTTTTCCTAATATCCATCCCAAACCCCCCTGGCACAGCTCCAGCTGTTCCCTGGCTCCTGTCCCTGGTCCCAGAGCAGAGCACAGTGCCTGCCCCTCCGCCCCCCTCAGGAGGAGCTGCAGCCCCCGAGGAGTCTCTCCTCAGTGCCCTCTGCTCCAGCTGAACAAGCCAAGTGCCCTCAGCTGCTCCTCAGACCCTTCCCCTCCAAACCCTTCCCCATTCTCATGTCCCTCCTTTGGACACTCTCCAACAGCTTTAGATCTGACACTGTGGCCCCCAAACTGCCCCCCGGACTCATGGTGAGGCTGTGCCAGAGTGCATTGAGAAGGAGACAGATGGGTGTGCAGGTTTGGGGCAAGTCTGACCCATGGCAGGGAGGTGGGTGCCAATGGCAGCAGTGGAGAATGATAGGGACAGTCACCCCCTTCCAGGGCTGGCGCAGCCCTTCTGAGCCAGGTGGGGAGCAGGTGACTCACGTCATGGCCTGGTAGATGGACTCTACCCCATAGCGCATGGCAAACTCATCCACAATCTCCTGTGCTGTCTCATCAAAGTACACCTTCCAGGCATCGTCCCCTTTGGCATCAGGGATCTTCACCACCCCGTTGTTTTGCAAATCCGTCACAAAGTGGAACAGGTTCTGGAGATACAAGTGAGTCCCGTCAGGTCCCCAGGGGTGGTGGTATCAGGGTGGCACCGTTGGGGTGGGAGCCATGCCCCCCATGCTTTCCTGGGCTGCTTACCTCATGCAGGCAGGTGTACTGGACATGATACGGAGCCACCTTCTCCTCGCCTTTGATCTCCACGCTGATGTGCAGCCGGATGGCTCCCGACACGGCTGACTTGTCTGTCCGCTTGTCTGTGGGATGCAGGGAGGGGGAGGAAGAATGAGGCTTCCTCAGAGCAACCCTGCTCACTCCTGGCCCCAAAGATGGGCAGAATGCTCTGGTACAGAGGGTCTCTGAGAGCCAGAGATGGAGGGACACCCTGCACCATGTGCAGCTAGGACAGGGTACAGTGCCACCAAGGCACTGCAGAGAGGGATTTGGTCACATCTCCAGACACTAGAAATGTGGCCTCTCTGTGCCTCTGTTTCCCCTCTGCAGAGAGCCAATGCTCCAGATCTCCTGAGCTAAAGGTTCTGCACATAACACTGGGAAAACACTTGATCCCAATGGCTTTTGATATTAAATGTTTTTAAAAGCAGACCCTGATGCAATAGCCTTCAAGCCAGGGCTGGTAGCATGTCCCCCTGGACCCCAGGGCTGGGAGTCCCAGCCTGAGCAGCCTGTGTCACCCCCTCCCAGAGCCCAGGACTAGGGGACCTAGCCCAAGAAGGCCGTGTCATCCCCCCCAGAGCCCAGGACCAGGGGTTCCAGCCCAAGCAGGCTGTGTCATCCCCTTCGGAGCCCAGGGCTGGGTGTTTCAGGGAGCTGTTTACCGAGGTTGTACCAGACGTCCATCTCCCCACTCAGGGTCCGGACCTCAATGATAGTCTGGCCCAGGAAGTCATCGGATTCCCTCTTGAAGCGCTGCTTAACACGGGATTTGATGTCATCGTCTTCATCCCACACACGGACCTTGATGCGGTCGGAGGAGTTATGGCACTCGCTGGGAAGGCGAGAAGGGGCAAGCCCTAGGATGAGCAGGGAAACCTTTCCAGCTTCTCCCCATCCTCTGTTTTCCTATACAAAAGGGACCATCCCACCACTGGGCCAGAACCAGGGAAGAGATGTGAGGGCACCAACACTCCTCAATGGGTTCTGCACAGACCCAACACAGCCTGGACCAGCCCCTGGAGCTGAACCTTCTATGGCACAAAACTAGAACCCCAAAGGACCTCAGTACCCCCTTCCACCTTAGTGGGGGGAGGATGAGGCCCAGCTGGCTCCCCCGCCCCACAGGGATATGCTGACAGCCAGCACAGCACAGCATGGCAATGGAGGGGGATCAGAGACTGGGGGTGAACTTACAAATGGAAATTCTCCTCCCAGACTGGGTTGAGATTGCCGTAGATAGTTTTAGTCCTTTTTTTTGTCTTTCCAACCTGGACAGTTACATAGGGGTCACTTGAACCTGTCTTATCCTTTGCTTGCAGGCCCTGGGCACAAACCACTGCAGCACAGAATGGCACAGGATGCACATCCATCCGCACGGCACAGGCACAACACACACAGCAGAGAACAAGACAGAGAGAGGAGTCAGTGCCACAGGCACACCAAGAACCCCAAAACAGGCCCCTGTGTCCCCCACAGAGTCCCAGTGTCTGGAGGTGCTTGGCAGGATGAGGGGTTGGGCTATGCAGTATCCTTGTGCTGGGGACAGCCTTTTCCCCATGGCCAAACAGGACAGGTGCCCACCTGTGATGCTGATTTTGGCCGACCATTTGGAGGTGCCATCCAGGACACTCTGCTTCACTGCCTTCATCTGCTGTGTATGAGTGGTCTTGGTGACCCCAAACACCTCCTGGATCAGCTCAAATATCTCCGGCTTGTTGCGCTCCCGGATCTTCATGCGGTCCTTGAGCACCATGATAATGTTCTGGGTCCGGTCCTCTGCTCCATGCTTGGAGCTCTTCTCTGCTGCCCCTGGGAGAAGACAAGCATGGGTGAGGTGGGACGGGGGGCAGGTGGTATCCAGGAGAGAGCAGAGAACTCTCCTGAGTGGCTATGGTGCGCCTGGGGACAGGACAGGAGGAGATGGCCTCAAGCTGTACCAGGGGACGTTTAGGCTGGATATTAGGAAAAGGTTTCATCATGGAAAGGGCTGTCAGGCATTGACACTGGCAACCTAGGGCAGTGGAGGAGTCACCATCCCTGAAGTGTTCAAAAAATGTGTGGATGTGGCATCTGAGGACATGGTTTATTGGTGACCACAACAGTGTCGGATTGATGGTTGGACTTGTTGTTGTTAAAGGTCTTTTCCAGCCTTAACAATTCCATGACTTTATAATTCTATGCATTAATTACTTCAGCCCAGAGGGATCTACCCTCTTCCCAGCACAGATCTGCCCTTCCCACCATTTCCCCCATGCTCAAGGCAGAAGCCTGGCTCTCTCAGCCTGCTCCATCCCCCCTCTGCAAGGGTAGAAGGGATGAGGCTGTGCAGCCAGGTCCTTACTCTGCAGGCAGTCGGCATTGAGCAGGTCCTGGCACTTCTCGTGGCACTTGACGCCACACTCAGCACAGCGCATGCCCTGCCGGGCAATGCCCCACAGGAGCCCCTCACACTCGTAGCAGTAGGTGGGGGTGGTGGCCGTCCACACCTCAAAGTTGTGGGGCGTTGTGCAGGAGATGGGGTACACTAAGGCTTGCAGGGTCTTCTTGTAAACGTGGTTTTTCTGTGCAGGGACAGGAGAGAGAGGGGAAGAAATGCTCAAGCAGGGCAGAGGGTGGCACTTGAGGATGTGGTTTAATGGTGGTGGTGCTAGGTTGATGTTTGTACTTGATGATCTTAAAGGTCTTTTCCAACCTTAATGATCCCATGAACCTGTCCCCAGGTGCAGCCATGAGCATCCCAGCTGCTCTGAAATCACTGGAGGATGCTGGTATGGCACAGACCCTGTACCTGCTCTGTTGGCCCAGCCCTTGAGGCTCAGCACCCCCCACCACAACCACCCCCTCCCCAGCCCACCCCAGAACATACCAGCTCCTCATTGTTCAAGGTGCTCGAGGCCAGCGCGGACGTGATTCCCGCTTTCCTGGACTGGACCAGGGACTGTGGGAAAGAAATAAAAGAGTTCCCAGATCCAGCAGAGCAGGGGGGGACCTTTCTGCACTCCTTTGGAAGTAAAACACCCAGGACAGATCCCAACCCCAGACAGGGAAGGGTCATGGCCGCATATGGGGGCAGAGGGCACAGCCCAGATCCCAGTGATGCCAGCACTGCTGTGCAGTGGGACTGGAATGAGTTCAGCAGCCTGTGGCATTCCCAGTTCAGCCCCAACTCGTGTCTGAGACACTCAAGGAGATGGGGTGGCAGGCACTTACCATGGCCTGTGGGCAGCCAGGGCCAGCAAGGGGGGAATAAAAGGCTGTTAGTGCAAACACTTCCCAGGAGACCCCCTTCCTCACCAGAACCAGTAGGAATGGGGGCAACACTCCCCTTCACTCAGAACTGGCCAGTCCCTGGTAGGGGGGACTCTGTCCCCAAGCCACAGCACTGGCTGCAGCCTGCAAACCCCAGCAGGGTAAGGTAGCAGCAACCTCAAACCCTGCACACTGCCCACCCCATCACCACCTACCCCCAGCCCCCAAAACACCAACACAGCACAGTGCAGAAGCATCAGCGGCTGCCCACGTGGGCTGGGGTTGGGGGGCACTGGGTTGGGGGTAGCAAGAAGGGGCAGGGTGATGAGGGGAGAGCCAGCTTGGGGACAGAAGGGTGGCACCCTGGGGAGGGCACATGGTGGAGCTGGCAACGTGTAAAGAGAGGGAGAATAAGGGGAAGGCCAACTAATTCTGGGGGTAAAGGGTGTCTGGTTTCCAAAATTGCTGTCTCTAGTCACCAGGGAGGGGACAGCAGAGTTATCTTATGCATTATAGCTCAGGGGCTGGAAGGAATCCCAACATGGTGGGACATGGGGGTCCCCAGCACCATATGCTGGGCTGTGACAGCACAGCAGGACAGTAGGGACAGGATCAGAGGGTCTGGGCATCTTGGAAAAGCTGCTGCCACCCCTCCCCTGGTACTTGGGTCCATCTGTTCAGCACCAGCATGGTCCAAGCTGCAGGAACCTATGGCAGGTGGGACAGGGAGGGACCAGGGACACAACAACAATAAAAATTATGGGAAACCAGAAGTAGCCCCAGGAAGCCTCGGGCTGATGCTTGGTGTAGGGACCAGAGCTCCGTTAAAGAGAAGCACCCTCAGGTAGGGAGATCCCAGCTGTGCCATCCTCACAGCTCCCCACTGCAAGGAGGGCCAGGAGCCCCTCAAACCAGCCTGGGACACCCCCGCCCCCCTTTGGCAGGGCTGGGGGCTGCTGAGGGCTGGCCAGCAGCACCCAAGGGCGCTCTCTCTTTAACCCCTCGGACCGCGCTCACCAGATCGCTGACTAGAGGGAGAGATTTGCGTCCAGGTTTAATGTCGGGCATGCTGTTAATGCAGCGCAGAAACCTTACGGCCGCCCCCCTGCCACGGGGAAGGCCCAGCCAGGACACAGGAAAGAAAACAGAGAACACAAGCCAAGTTAGAGGCAGCTGGGAAGCAGGGCACGGGCGGCGCAGTCTGGTGGGGGACAGCAGGAGCAAAGCCGGCAGCTGTGGGGGTGGTGCCTTAGGAGGAACCTCACCAAATCGCTAACTAGGGGGATGGGTTTTCGCTTGCGAATGTCCGGCATGCTGTCTATAATGATCAGCCCACCACCAGGCCTGCAAGAGAGAGGAGAGTCAGCGGGGAAGGGGAAACTGAGGCAGGAAGGAAACTCTGTTGTTGCCCCATGGTGACTCAGGATTTCATACAATCATAGACTGGTTTTGGTTGGAAAGGACCTTAAACCTCATCCAGTCCCACCCCCTGCCAAGGGCAGGGACACCTTCCACAAGACCAGGTTGCTCCAAGTCCTGTCCAACCCAGTCCTGAACATTTCCAGGAGCGGGGAAGCCACAGCTGCTCTTGCAAACTGTGCCAGTTCCTCACCACCCTCTCAGAGAAGAATTTCTTCATACTATATAGGATTTGACAGATAGAACTGCAAAGCAATCCCTTTGTGGCTGGGACCTATCCATGGGACCCCTATCCTCACCACCACCCCGGCTGGGGCAGGGATCACTGAGAGGGAAGGGGATTTGGGCAGAAAACTGATTTTCCCCATGTGAAGTGCAACAGTGAAACTCAGGAGAAAAACAGCCCATTTTAGGGGCTGACTTAGTCAGCTTTGGCTTTACATCATGGGCCTGGAAAGCTGGGAGTGCCCTCTGGGACCTCAAGGGGGAGCACTGAATAGGTGAGCCTTGAGTTCTGCTGCAAGAGAAACTGAGGCAGGAATGATGCTTTGCAGCCCTGTCTGCAAGAAATCCCTGGTGTGATCTGGGAATTCTCAGGGAAGACTGTCACATTCTGCCTGGGTTCATGGCAGAGCCATCTGTGAGGACTGAGACCCCCATCCCATCATGGTGAGAGGTTCAGGATTCCCCATGGAACCACTCTGTGAGGGAGGCAGGAGTTGCCACCCCAACTCAGTTTCATCCCAACTCACCTCTCGCTCTCCCCCTCAGCAGTGGCTTTGGGGACACAGAGCAGTGTCATCTCTGCTGGCTCCTCCAGAAGCACCAGGCAGTGACCAGCCCCGAAATCTGATCCCCCTGCATGCCCACAGCTCGGCAACCCTTCCCCACACAGGCCCACTGCTGAGCTCGTTAATCACATCCTAATGAGGAGGTGGATGAAATCCTGGGGGGCAGAATGTTCCAGCTTCCCCTTGTACTCACCCGCCTTTGAACCACAGGGATTTGGCTTCTCCATCACCTTCCCCACGGGCCTGGAAAACATGGGACAGTGTCAGGGGCACAGTGGGATCCACCAGTGTGGGGGGCAACCCTCCAAGGCACTGAGTACCCCACTGTGCCCCCAGCACTGGGGGAGCATGGGAGGATGGGCAGAGTGGGCAGAAAAAAAATGTTCCAAAACCAATGGGGCTCTTCCCAACAAAGAGCTAGCACTGGGAATAAATATCTTCAGAAGACTGAGCTGGGTGTGCAGTGGGTGGGCTTCAGCAGAGAGGCTCAGGCAGGCAAAGCAGGGGGGATGGCTACACCATGCTAAAATTTGGACGTTAGGGGAGTGGAGAAGCATCATAAAGGCTCAGCAGGTCCTCAGGGACCCTAGTAGTTGGAGAGAAGAACATGGAAGTGGGGGTGTGTGCAGGGATGGTCCAGCAATGCCACCTCCCCTGCCGGGAGGGGATAAGTTTGGAGGAGGAGGGAGACCATTATCCCTCCCTCATGAGGCAATCCCTGCACACACAAACACACATACTCACACACATGGAAGGCACACATGTGGCAGGGAGGTTCCAGGTGGACATGCTTACCTGCAGGCAGGCTACACCCCTTCCCTGCAGGGAGGGGAGACGCAGGTGCAAGGGCCATGGTGGTGGAAAACTGAAAAGAGAAGCGATGGGGAGGGGGATCGAAACCTCAGGGAGCGAATCCAGAGCCAAAACAAAAAGAAAGTATGGAGGATGGAGTCTAAAAACAAAACAAAATATTGTCAACTCAACAGAGGGGAGAGGGTGGGGGGCTCACACCAGCACACGCATGCAGCACACACAGGCCCCTCTGGGGGTCCCACTTGGCAGGAATGAGGTTCTGGAACTACCACTGCCAGGGGGCCCCAGGTCAGGATGGGTCCATGGGGAGTGGATCTCCCTGGAAGTTGCCTGGATGTGGGAAGGGGCCATGCCCTTAGCCCAGCAGCAGTGGCCAGGGGGTCCTCACCTCCTGCAGCTGCATGCAGACCTTGTTGAAGGCTCTCAGCCAGTTGGCTTTGGCTCGTGCTTTGGGGTCCTGCACCTCCTCTTCTGTCTGCTCCCTACAAGCACACACACACCTTGGTCACCTCCCAGCATGGCACCAGGGAGAAGGAATCAGCCCCCACACCCCCAGCAGGACTGAGGCTGTGATATGGGGATCCTGATGGGCCCAGAGTCAGCATGGCCATGGCAAAACCCCCTCTTGCTACCAGAAAAGACAAAAAATGCAGCAGGTCCTGCTGCAAAGGGCAGCACTGTCAGGGCAGAGCACTGGGGAGAAGCCAGAAGCTGCCCCTACCTCAGGAGACCGGACCTGAGCACCCAAGTGACACATAGGGACACAAGCATGTGAATTAAACATCCTTTGCCCCCATCCCCCATCAGGATGTTCTCTGCCCTCTTCCCACCATGACATCCCAGGGTGAAGAGCCCCCAGCACTGCCATGGTTCCAAGCCCAGGGAAGACTATCCACCTAGACATGGTGGGTGTTGGGGGGTTTTTTCCTCCTCTCCTGCAAAATCAAGACATGGAGGAAGAGAAAATAAATTCTCCAAACATACCAGCCTCGTGAAGAGCCTGGTGTGACATGACACTGATGAGGGGCCCAGAACCAGTCTGGGATGAGGTCACAGGATGCTCAGGAGATGAACCTGCCCAAAACAGCCCTGGGGGACTTTGCCTGTGCTAATCCAGGGTTGCCAGTGCCAACCTGGGGTTGTCAGCATTAATTTATGATGCCCTGCACTAATCCATGGCCCCCAGTTCTAATCTGGGCTCTCTAGTGCTAATCCATGGTCCTCAATTCCCAGCATGGGACTCCCAAAGCCCCCTGCCAAGTGGGCACCACAGGCAGCCATGACCTGAGGCCACCTGTGCCCAGGCTCACACCAATCCTTGGGTCTAAATACACATTTTTCTAAAAAGCGCCATTGCACATTCTTTGAAATTAGTGATTCCCCAGCTCCCCAGATTTAAATCAAATAAAAGACTGAAAAGGCCCATCTCAGTTCCTCTCTGCGTGGAGGGGTGAAACTCACCAAAAATGGAAATGGTCAATAATGATACTGGAATAATCTTTCCCCGAGATATGAATTATTCACATGCTGCACCAGGAACCTGGCCACCAACTAATTCACAGCACAGAAGGCCATGGAGTGGCCTAGGGAGAGGATTGACTCCTGTGGATGGAAATTTCATCATCTGACTGAGCTCCAGGGTACCCCCTCCATCCAGGAAGGCAAGAACTTGAGCCAGAGGAAAGGAATTTCAGCCTCAAGCTACCACTTCCCCCAGCCCCAGGTTTGTCTCAGGTTATAAACCTGCAGCTCCATATCCTGGCAGGTTCTTGAATGCAGAGTTCTGCTCAGCATGGGTGGTTTCTGGGCAGTGTAGTGTGCTCCAGGGGGCTGGTCCTTGCCTGGAGGACACAAGGTGGGCTTCCCGCATGTCTATGCCTCAGGCACCTGGAAAAGCTCCAGACACTGCACAAGGTGCCTGGTCCTGCCCCATGGCACCAGCCCCAGTCCCAAGACACCTCCAGAGCATACTCAGTGCCACCAGGCACGGTGCCATCCCAGAGACACAACAGGTCAGTTCCCCCTCCTACCTCTCAGCCAGTTTTGGGGGCTCAGACTCTGGGACTGCCTCTTGCATGGGAGCTTCCTCTGCTCCCCGCTGGGCCTGGAGGGCCTCAGGGGCTTCCTGGGGAGCAGAGATGTCCTTCTCCTCCTTCCTCTCCTCCTTCCTTTCCGGCTGCTGTGGCTTCAGCTGTGGGACCAGCTGAGGTGGTTGCTGCTGCTGTTGCTGCTGTTGCTGCTGCTGTTGCAGGACCTGTTGTTGCTGCTGCTGCACAGGGGGTTTCTGTGGTGGGAGATACATTTCCTTCTCAGGGGGTTCATAAGTGTCTTGCTCCCGCAGCTCTTCCTCCTCCTCCAGCTCCTCCTCCTTGGGGTAGCCTTCCTCAGTCTCACTGTAGTCCTCAATGAACTCTTCCTCCTCTTCCTCCTCCAGGTAGAGATCATCATCATCATCCTCCTCCCAGCGCGGTGAGTCCTTGCGGTAGCTGACAGAGCTGTGGCAGGAGTGGTAGGACTCGCCATCCCTCTCATCCAGCTCCGAGTCCCGCAGGCTCTCATTCTCAAAGTCCTCGCTCAGCTGGGAGCTGCCCTGGCTCAGCTCAGCCGACGAGGCATAGCGGCTGCTCCCTGTGGGGCTGAGGGGAGAGGGGACACAAGGACAGGTGTCTTGTGGGTCCGTGTCACCCCAGACAGAGCCCTGGGGTCCCTGCGCCAGGGGCAGGACGATGTGCAGCTCCCACTGGGACCACTGGACTCCTCATCCTGGGAGTCGAAGGCACAGGCCCAGGAGACTCCACAGGCTGGAAACAGCCCCCCAGGCTGGGGCACTTGCGCAGTCTGACCTTTGTGCCCCTGCCTAGGCTGAGTGTGGGGATGGGATGGGATGGGATGGGATGGGATGGGGGGCACAGTGTCTGTCCCCTCAGCTCACCGCAGCCAGGGGTGAGGGCAGAGCACAGCACACCCAGCCAGATCCTGCCTCCTGCTGCTGCAAGACACGCTGTCCTGCCCCTGACAGACAGAGCTGTCACCCTAGCTCTGCCCTCACACCCTAGTGCTTCCTGTAGCTCTCCCAGGCATCCCCGCCCAAGAACACCCGCTCAGCCTCCTCACTCCCCTTAACATCATCCCTACCTGAAGGTCCCCTCTCTGCTCCCCCTGCCCAGCCAGGTCCCTTCCCCCTACCCCATCTGTCTCTTCAGCCCTTCCAGCCCCCTCCTCTCACAGCTGCCTGCACTGAGGGGGCCGCAGGGGTCCCGGTGTCCCTTCAGGCTGCCAGGGAGTGGGCAGCCCCAGGGCTCCATGGGGACAGGCTGACAGAAGCAGACATGCAGACAGGACAGGGACATGCCGAGGAAGAGGCCGACACCACATCTCCAGCCAGGGCAAGGGAGAGGGGGACAGAGACAAGGGGGTGGGATGGGCAGAGCCCAGAGTGGCTGAGCCAGGCAGTGGGATGCCAGGGGACACCGCAAGGAAGAGGGTGCTGGGGGATGCCCAGGCTGTCCCAGCTGGGACATGTACTGGCATCATCCAGGTACCTTGGGAAGGGGCACTTGGAGCACAGGGGTGCAGGAGATATGGCTCATGCCTGGAAATGCCACACCTCCCCATCCTGACCCTGGCCAGAGCTGGGAAGGGGGCCCTTGGTACATCACAAGGATTCCGAATCACTGCATGAGGTTTTTGCCCAGCCAGGCACTCCGTGGGAGATAAACAGGAACAAGGGGTGGTATTTGAGTCCCCAAGGCCCCACTCCCATACCTGCTGGCATGACAAGGAACAGGCAGCTGTGCTGCCAGATGGTCACAGTGCCAATGAATAGGACCAGGACACTGGGACATGACCCCATGAACTGGGGTGCAGCAACAAAAAGGGACACCAGAGGGAGCACATGGAGCACCCCAATGCTGCCCCTCTGCAAGGCTGGTCCAGGATGGGAAGTGGGGACTCTGCAGTGGCACGAGGCTGCCCTTGCCAGGACTGGTGTTGGCCTCACCATGGCTGCAAGGACCGACCACAGCACTCTGCGACGGCACACGGCACACGGCACAGGTAGAGACCCACCTATCCGATAGGTCTAGGGACCGCCTGCTCTCAAGGGAAGGCTGGCGGCTGGTCCGCCTGCTTGACTCAGAACCGGACTCAGCGTCACTGCGTCCGTTTGTGGCAGAGTCTACGCTACCATAGCGTCTGCCGGGGAGGAGAGGAACATGGTCAGCGAGGTCCCAGTGTCACACCACCACCACCCGCCATGTCCCAGCATCCCCAGCCGCCATGGGGACAACGGCAGGGAGGCTCTGTCCACCGGGACAGGGCTGGCACCTTGGGCTGGGCTATGCAGCAACTGCAGGAATGAAGTGCCAGGCAGATGTACCTGCCAGCTCTGTGTGCCCAGCCAGCCCAGCAAAGAGAGAGGAGAGCAGTGACCCAAAAGAGCTTGAAAACTTCCCAGTGAGAAGGAAAGGCTTGAATGTGGCCAGCACCATCCCCCTTTTCCTCACCTCAGCATCCTTCCCTCTGTCACCCACCGCCCGGGGAGCACCATCCCTGACATCACCCTGGGGACCTGCTGGCCTCTGTGACTTGGGGGGAGGTTAAGAGACGCAGTCTCGGTGGGGAGCTGCACCCCACACTACCTGATGGGAGCCTGGTCCGAGTAATCCATCTCATAGCTCTGCATGGAGTCAGTGTAGGAGTCATGGGAGCTCTGCTGCTGGTGTCTCATGGGGTACTGGTGCACAGAGGCATTGGGCTGGGACGTGGTGTAATAAGGAGGTGGGATGCTGTTGCTGGTCTCGCTGCGGTAATCACTGTCCCGGTCGTCCACGGTACTGTCCAGGTCATCATCTGCAAGGGGACATAGGGAGTGGGACACAGGAGGGCCCAAGTCTGCCCTGCACCCCACACAGATCCATTAGTGCGACCACTGTGTCCCCAGCACAGTGGGACCATGCTGGGGATATAGACCCTGGGCAGGGCAAGGGGCAGGCTGCACATGTTCTCAGTGCAGGAAGGGTTCGGGGGGTGGTGAGGGGGATGCAGAGGGGGAATTTGGGACATACAGAAAGGGGAAAGAGGACAGGGTATGGGAACCCTCCCTCTGCCCCACTGATGTCCCACCACAGAGATAAAGACTGAGCTGCTCACTGTCACAGGGGCACCCCGAGGGCACAGAGCCCCCTGTGCTGTGTCCCCACCAGCCCATGGGGACAGCCCTGCCCAGGACAGGGCACTTGGGGACACCATCCTCACCCAGCAGGGAGTCATGGCATGAGGCCACCAGCTGGACCCCAGATCCAGGTCCCTTGAGCCCTGGGCCAGACAAAGGGGGACATGCTGGGGACCCCCAGGCTGGGAGAAGAGGAGGGGGCAGGATACTTACTCTGCTGTTCTCCCCAGCCAAAATAATTCCAGTTGCCTACAAAGAAAGGGGCAGAGACAATAAGGACTGAGGCAGCTGGTTGGGAGGAACCAGCATCTCCCAGATAGCACAGTGGCACTGGGCTGGATTGGGACAGTGCCCTGAAATGGGGCACATCCAGGATGGGGCACAATGGCACTGAGCCATGCTGGGGACAGGGACTGGGCAATGCAGTACCGAGATGGGAGAGGGAATGGGCCTATGGATGAGCACAGTGGCACTAAATGCACTGGGGATAGTGCCTGAGACTGAGCCATGGTGACATGAAGCTGGGTGACACCAAGCCCCAGCACCTGGGGCTGGGCACGGTGATGCTGACCCAGGCTGGGGACAGTGTTATGGATAGGCACAGTGGCATTGAAAGGCAACAGGGCCTGGGCTGGGCACAGACACACTGAGCTGGACTTGTGCATGGCCCTGCAGTGGTTACAGAAGGGCAAACAGGCACAGGTTGGGACCAACTGAGCTGCCACCCCAAATCCCCTAGACGTTTCTGCCAAGGGCTCCCACCCAGAAGCCCTCTCACCAGCCTGGCTGCCCTTTGCCCAGACTCCCCAGGGGACCATCCTTACCAGCCCCACTGTCCCTATGCCCTGCTCCCCTCAACCCATGGGAAAGCTCACCCACTGTGGAACAGGGAGACAGCAAAGAAACACCAGCAAACATGGGAGGTACGATGCGAATGGGGATGGGGACAGGGTGTGGGGTGAAGTTGAGCCCCACTTGGTTGGGGTCCAATACTCCAAAGGAGACATGAAGCCCATCCCTGAGAATCCCCAACGTGAGGAGTGGGGAGGAAGAGTGGGAGTGGAAGTCCCATGGCAGGGGAGGGACAGGGACAGGGCAGCACTTACAGCACTGGGAGCCATGCACGGGCAGAGGCTTTTCCTGCTCCTCCTGGAAGGCATACTGTGGAGACAGGGGCTAGTGAGGGCTCCTGCTGACACCACTGGTGACCCCCACCCCCCTCACCTCGGGTCTGGCTGCACCTACATCATCCTGGTCCCGCATCGCATTGAGCTGCTCCAGCTTCTTGGCCCAGTACCTGGCCTCCTCCTCAGGGATATCTGCAAGGACAAAGACCCCAGTTGGTGCACAGATGCCCCCAAAAGAGCCCTCAAATTTTTGGGGCCACAGGGTCAGACCCTCAGCCCCAGTTCCAAGGTTCCTGAGCAACCTTGGGGGGCTGGAGATGGTACCCACCCAGTGGCAGCTCAAAGCGTGTGTCAAGGAGGATGCGGTGGAATGTTGGGTCCTTGGTGCCCGAAATCTCGTTGTCGGTCATGATGACCTGGGAGTCAAGTGTGAGCCACTCCCCAGGGCCCTCCTGCAGGGTGGAAATGGGGTGAGGAGGACACCCAGGGACCCCCCTTTCCCGGCCCCACAACCCCAGCACACAGGGTCTGGCTCCAAGCAGGATGGTGAAGGTTCTCCCTGCCCCAAAGGACAGCTGGGGGTGTGTCATGTCCCTTGGGGTCCAGTAGGGGGATGGACACGCCTGGCTCCCTACCTCATTGGACTGCCGGATGGTCTGGAGTGGGATCCACACTGTACCCACCATGGTGTCCCAGATGAGCCCCTTGTTCCACACCTCCACCGTCAGGCCCAGGTCAAGCCGGTTGATCTCACTGTGGACAGGAAAGACATCAGGTTACCCCACCTCAGGTTACCCCCTTCAGGTCACCCCCACTCAGCAGGTCCCAGGACTCAGGCAAGCCCCCAGATCTCAGGTCAGGGGAGCCGGCAGCAGCGGACCTCTCACTGTTGAGGGGGGTGAGGGGGAGCAGCAGGGATGGGGGACCACAGGGGACCCCCTGCATACTCACAACATGAAGTCCTGCTCCCAGGATGGCAGGTTGCCCCGCACTGCAATGGTTGTGCTCTTGACATTTTGCACCTTCAGGGTCACGTAGGTGTTAAATTTCTCTGTAGGAACAAGAAGAGGGTGAAGTGACTCCCAGTATGCCCTCACTCCCTGACACGACCCACTTCCACCCTCCCGTGGCACCTCAGCCCCAGGATGGATCCCACCTCTGCCAGATGTGGTGGAATGTGAGCCCCCTGTCCTGTCCAGGGCACCTCCTTCTCTGTGTGTGCTCCTCCCCACCCCCAGTTTGTGAAATGATGCCTCCAGAGCTGAGGATGAACCTGGGGTCCCCTCACCTCACTCCCAGCCCTTCCTCTGACCCTATCACATCCAACCAACCCAAGAGCCTCTCACCCTTCTCCCTCAGGTGGGCAGGTAGGTGGAGGGTCACTTACCTTGGGGACCATCATACTTGGCCTTTTTAACTGTTGGAACAGAAAGAGGGAAACAATCAGGGTGACAGCCTCAGGTGGGAGGCTGGGGACTCCCACCAGGGTGTCAAGGGGGTGGGAGGACCCCAGTCTTGACTGCCTTCCCACTCTCCCCTCCAGCTGCCAGGTGAGGCAAGTGTTGGGATCCCCAATGTCAGATGAGGGTGGGAGATCAGACATGGGCAGGAGGTGAGCACAAGAGGGGAGCAAAGATCCCTCCAAAAAACCTGCCACGCTGGCACAGCCTACAACCCCAAATGACCTGCCTTCACCTGTTGAAGGGGTGTTACCCTCCTGATCCTTCCAGTTCTGAACTGGGATCCATTTGGAGAAACAGATGGTGTTACCATCCATATCCCAAGGGAAAAGGTGGAGTCTGGAGGGCCTTGCCCTCCACTCTAGTCCCTGTCAGAAGTCACCAACCCAGCAGCACCAGGGTTAAATCTCTCCCAAACCACCGACCCAGATTTCCCACAGGAAAAGCCGATGGGGGGACTTCCTTCCCCTTAAGGGTAGAATATCACAGGCTGTAATCATCCCTGCACAAAACAGCAACAGGGATGGTGAAGATACCCTACCCCAATTCCCATACAGCCCCAAAAACACCCCTACTGCACCCCAGTTCTGCTCCTGAAGGGACTGAGGGGTTGGTTCCCATCCTGCCCATGGGGGGCTGTGCATGGGAGGGCTCAGATCCTGCTCAGAACCAGGGGAAAAAAAAACACGGTTCTGGCCAATCCCCCCATGCTTTACCCAGTGCATGGGGGGAGAAAGGGGGGTGCTGTCGGTGCCCAGGTTTTGGCTGCAATTGGGGGGCAAACAGAGCTGAGCACAGGCAGACACGAAAGCTGCCAATGCCAGAAGGTGGTGGAGGCGAGGGGTGTCCTGGAGGCTCCCAAGAGGGGACCAGGGGGAGAGAATGACACAGCACCCAGAGAACGGTTAAATGACGCGGGTACCAGCGGGTGCAGGACCAACGTGACCGAGCACAGATGAAAATAGCCCTAGCGACATCAAATGAATTTGATTTCAGAGATATGCCACTCGCCAGCCGCTCATCACCCACCACCAGCGCTGGAGGGGATGTGGGGCTGCCACTGGTGCCACGTGCCTGGCAGGCCTCAGAGGAGTCCACATGGCACCATCAGCCCCGGGGAAACTGAGGCAGAGGGGAATCATCACCTCAGAAAACAACTGGGGAGTCTCTGGCTCAGCTGCCTGCCCTGTGCCACCAAGAGGGTGACACATAGGGTGGCTCTTTGCCTGCAGCAAGGTCATTGGCCGCGTCACTGGCAGCCATGTTCCCAGGGAATCACAGGACTCTGGGAGCTGCAGCTTCACTCAGGACTGGGGGGATTCACGCTCAGAGGAGACACAAGGCTCTGGGATCCTAAAGATCCCTGAGTGTCATCGTGTTGGGAGTCTAGGGGCTGACTGGGGACAGGTGACATCACCATGTGTAATAATTATATGCATTATATATATAATGTATTTTTATATATTTTNAGGGCTTGCCTGTGGCTGACAGGGATCCCTGACATGGGAGCTCCCCCTTGTCCTGGACCCAGGGGCACCCACTGCTCTCCAACAGCTGCTGCCTCCGAAACAGAATGAGAGAGCAGAGGAAGGAAAAGCTCCAAAAATACCCGAGCTGACAGGAACAAACAATTATCCAGGGAACACGTGGCTCTCCTGGCTGTCATCTCCTGCCAGGGAGAAGTCCTGCTGCCACCATCTGCGGGCTGTGCTTCCCTCCCTCACATCAAAGGGTCCTCAAAGCTGACTCAGGTGGTAAGTCCCAGGGTGCCACCTTGGAGCTAAATTAACCCCCTGGGCAGGAAGCTGGGGACAGCAAGACACCCATGTGAGCTGGATACCCCCCAAGAAGCTGAAAGAGTCAAACTCCTTCTCAGGCTGGGGTGATCAGGCTCCTCTTGGGGGAATCTTGGCTAATTGTGGTAACTGAGGCAAGAGGCAGCTGGCAGGGATCAGAATGGCAATGGTGTGAAAACCAGGCTGAGCTGTTGGCATCCCATAACAGGCCTGTCTGTCTGTCTAGCCCTCTCTCCATACACATATTCCTCTGTCTGTCCATCCATCCATCCATCCATCCATCCGTCCATCCATCCCTCTGTCCATTTTTCTGCCCATCCACCCACCCCTCTGTCTGTCCATCTCTCTGTCCATTTACCTGTCTCTCCACTCAGCCATTCTTCTGTCTATCCATCCATCCATCCATCCATCCATCCATCCATCCATCCATCCATCCATCCATCCATCCATCCATCCATCCATCCATTCACCTGTCTGTCCATCCCCTGTGTGTCCATCCCTCTGTCCATCTATTTCTCTGTCCATCGATTCACCTATCTGCCCATCCACCAATCCCTCTGTCTGTCCATTTATCTGTCTCTCCACCCACCCCTCTGTCCATGCCTCTGTTTATCCATCCATTCACCTGTCTGTCCATCCACCCATCTCTCTGTCCATCCATCCTTTGACCATCCATTCACACACTTGTCCCTCCATCCACCCCATCCCTCCACCTGTCTGTCCATCCACTTTGTCTCTCCCTCCATATGTCCTTCCATCCATCCCTCTGTTCACCCTCTGCCTCCGTCCCTCCACCCCTCTGTCTGTCCATCCACCCATCCACTCACTCCTCTGTCTCCATGCTCATGTCTCCCATCCCCTTCATCCATCTGTCCCTCTGTCTCTCCATCTGTCTCTCCGGATGCCTGTCCGCCCGCTGCCCATCTGTCCGTCTGCCTCACACCACTCCAAACACTCCTGTCCCTGCTCACCCCATACCTCCCAGGTCACTCCCTGTCACCCATGGTTACACCCTGCACAAAGCCCCCAGGGACTGCATATGGCCCCAGCTACCCAGGAGGGGCAGGGAAAGGCTGGGGGAGGCTCTGGGGTGGCACCTCTGCCCCCAAAACCCCAAAAATAGTATGACAAAACCAGCTGCCCCCAGCCAGTGGTGACAGGGCAGTGGGGGAAGCCCGAAACTACTGGGAGCTGATTCTCACCAGCCACCCACAGCAACACTGAGGGTGTCACTGTGTGTGGCAGTCCTTTAAATGGGAGCAAAGAGGTGCCCCCTCCTGCTCCCACCAGAGAAGGGGACCCCAAATCTGGGGCTGGCTGAGGGACATGCAGGGGCACCCTGGCTTTGGTACCTCCCTGTGTGCTGCTGTGGCACTGCCATGGGAGAGGGGGCTGTGACAGCATCTAGAAAAAAAGACACGTCAAGGGGGTGGGAAGTGGTGCAGCCCTTTGTCCCACTGAGCTCAGGCTACAGTGGGGGAGCCCCCATTTTCCTCCAGATTTTGCCTGGGATAGGGGAATCTCAGACACCCTATGCCCCACCTTGTCCCTAGCTGCCACTCTGCCACCTCCATCCATGACCCCAGTACCCATAAGGGCCTCCCCTTACCCAGCAGGGTGTCACATGGCCTGGAAAGGGAATAAAAGGACCCCTCCTGACTTCTGCCCCCCCCCCAGATTGAGCACTCAATCCAAGGCAACTGCCAGCAAGGCTGAGGCCAAGCCTGCAGGACTCATCTGTGCATCAAGTTGAGCAGGTCTCAGTGTTATGGGTGTGGGGTTCCCCTACCTGTGTGCTCCCCCCCGGTTCCTCCCAGTATGGAGTGACCAGCACTCCTAACCAGGCCCACAGCAGCACCAGACCCCCAGATTCCTGCCCTGACCTCCCTCCCAGCACCACCATGCCCTGTTGAGCCAACACCTGCAGGAGACTACAGGGGCTACAGGATGGGGGGCTGGGGCTTGGGGTGCAATTTGAGGGGGGTATTTAGGGGCTTGCAGATTGGGGGATTTGGGGTGTATGGGGTCTCTTTGGGGGTGTGAGAATGTAGAGATGCTTGGAAATAGGTGATGTTCAGGAATGGGCCGTGTTTGGATTAGGCGGTGCATGGGGGGCTGAAAATCAGGAGGGCTGGGGAAAGATGTGGGGTGTTGAGGGGCACACATGGGGCATGTTTTGGGTGAGGGGGTGTTTGGGAACGCAGGGAGCTGTGTCTGCGGGGTGAGGGTGCCTGGGGACAGGCTTGAGGGATGGAGGCCTGGGTGGAGTT
>VXBX01006164.1:24907-35535 GCA_013400415.1 Scytalopus superciliaris
GGGATCAGCTCTCCCATCCCACGGGATCAGCTCCCCCATCCCATGGGTCAGCTCCTCCATCCCACGGGATCAGCTCTCCCATCCCACGGGATCAGCTCCCCCATCCCACGGGATCAGCTCCCCCATCCCGCTCAGGCTCTGCTGCCACACGAGCAGGAAGTGAAACACTCACAGAGGCTACAAATTCTCTGCCTGCCCGTGCGAGGCTCCGGAGCTGCAGCCCAGCACACCCCCCTCCCCTCCCCCCCCCCCCCCCTCTCCACGGAAACATCCTCTCCCGGCTGGATCATTCCTGCCTCTGCTCCCAATCCCCACGCCTGAGTCACGGCACAACAGAACAGCCTTTCTTTGCAAAAATGTATTTCCTCAACACATGCAGTTACAGGATGTGCTCGACTCCACAAGCTCCAGGAGTTATTTTAGTGATGCTAAAAGGAGCGAGGCTGGAGATGCCCTTGTTCCCGACTCCCACTGTCACACAGCCCCGACCTCCAGCCCCTGCTCTCCGGAGCTCCGGGGACAAACACCCAGCGAGCCCCAGCAGGGCAGAGGGAAAACAACCCCCGGGATCTGCCAGGGGTTTCTGTTCCGAAGGGAATTTGGAGATGTGCCCTGGCACAGGGTTAGTGCTGCTCCTGGAGCTGGTGACAGCCCTGCCCAGCCCAGCACTGCCCCAGCCCAGCAGGAACGCTGCCGGAGGATGCTGCAGGAGAGATCTGTGCCTCCCTCCCAGCTCCTGGGAGAGCACACTCTTCCATGAATATTTAAAGCCCTGGAAAGCCCAGGATTGATTCCTGTGTCAGGTCTGTACTCCGGGGTTGTTCCAGCACAGATGGAGGGGCCATCCCTGTCTGTCCGGAGGTCACACGATGCAGCAGCAGCAGCAGCAGCAGCTCCGAGGGGCTCCTTTCCCAGCCCTGCCCGGCGCTGCTTTCCCTGCTCCTGCTTTCCCACCGTGGGTGAGCCCCAGGCCCGGATCCCACTGAGCAGGGGGAACCCAAAATTCACGGATCTGCCCTTTCCCTGAGCTGCTGCTCCTCTGCCAGGCTGGGCTGCTGCCCTTCCCAGCCTGCTGCAGCACCTGAGCATTTACAGCCTATTTCCATAGCCACTTTATTTCCCCAGACAAAGGCTTTTCCGCTGATTTTTGGTCTCCTCCCTCCCCACCTCCTCATTCTCACACCGTTTCCAGACCACTTAGACAAAGGCAAAGGCCTAAACGCAGGCTGTGAGGCTGTGCTGGATTTAATTGCCTGCATGGCAGGGATCAAAGAGGGATGCACTGGGAGATCCGGGAGGCAGCAAACAAGCGTCAGGATAATTTGATGGCTGACTTTCTGCTCATTAACCCAATTCCTTTGAACTCGAGCAGGAGATGCAGCAACACATCATTGGCAAGCGACCCCCCAGGGATGCCCAAAGGGATGAGTCCCGGATGAGCTGAGGATGTTGGAATTTCCCAGCCTGTGAAGGAAAACTTGAGGAGCACCAACCCCGTGGTGTGCCTGAGAGGGTGCTGGCACAGGGAACCTCACACATCCCTGCATTCCAGGATCTCCCCTTGCCTTGGAAAAGAGCTTGTGAAATTGTTAATCACATTTATTGATGTTCTGCATCTTTACCTACAAGAAGCCTGGAGAGGGACTTTTTGCAGGGCTCTGGAGGGACAGGACAAGGGGAATGGCTTCCCAGTGTCAGGGGGCAGGGATAGATGGGATATTGGGAAGGAATCCTTCCCTGGGAGGGTGGGCAGGCCCTGGCACAGGGTGGGCAGAGAAGCTGTGGCTGCCCCATCCCTGGAAGTGTCCAAGGCCAGGTTGGAGCAGCCTGGGCTGGTGGGAGGTGTCCCTGCCCATGGCAGGGGGTGGGAATAGGTGGGATTTAAGGTCCCTTCCAACCCAAACCTCTCAGAGGGAGCTCTGCCGGCCCCAGCCAGGCACAGGGCACAGTAACTGGGCAGAAACCTCCTCTCCCTGGCACACTGTCCTCGTGCCCCTCTGCTGTGACCCCAAACAGGCACCCCCAGTGATGCCAGAAGTGTCCTGCACCACAGGAAAATACATGGAATTGGAGATGGGTCTTCAAGATCACAGTCATGGAATCCCACACTGGTTAGGCTGGGAAGGGACTTCAAAGCCCACCCAGTGCCACCCCCTGCCATGGGCAGGGACACCTCCCACCAGCCCAGGGTGCTCCAGCCTGGCCTGGGACACTCCCAGATGGGTAAAGTGTCACTTGGCATCACCTGCCCTGGGTTACAGGAGGGCTGGCTGTGATCAGTGGGATGGGGGCACACAGGGAAGATGGGGCTGGAAAAAGCCTTTTCCCTTTCAACTGCTATGCAGAAAAACCCCTCTTTATTTCCCTGTTTGAAACTCGTGGCTTGGCTAAAGCAGCAGACACTGCTCTGCCCCAGCTGGGGTGTGAGCACAGCCCGTGCCCAGTCCCTGCAGCACCAGCAGTGCCCACATGGCCAGCACGGGGCTTTGGGCTGACCCAGCAAAGCAACAGCCTCAGGCCCTGGGGAAAGGGCATTTCCACATCAGGGATCTCAGCTCCTTCTCCCCTCCCCTTCATTCCATCACCCACCCCCCTCCCCTGGCTTGTTACCTCTGCTTAAAGATTTATCCAGCCCCTGCTTAGACATTCCCTGTGCTTCCCTCCCGGGGAGCTGCACAGACGTGACTTGGGACCTGATGCATATTTAGGGATATTCCAGCTGGGCAGGTACCTTGCAAAGGCAGTTCTGAGTCTGCTGGAACCAAAACAAGGAGGATGACAGGGCTTCGGATGAAAGGAGGAAAGCTCTCTCAGGGTGACTCAGGGCACACCCCAAAGCAGGGCGTGACCCCACAAAGCACATCCCCCCCCCAGCTGCCCCCACACTGAGACCCACCTGCACTCCCCACACACCGAGGGAATTAATCCCTGCAGAGCCCGGGGGGGCATCACTTCGGGGGGGCTCAGACTGAAGCCAAACCTTCCCGGGAAGGGCTGTCAGGGAGGGATGGGGACCTGCAGGACACTTTTATGTGCACCCAGCTGACCTTGGGGCAGTGAGATGGGGGTTCAGCAGCTCCCTCAGAGCTAAAGGGCACAGAGAGAGGGATGAGAGAGGGGGGTGCTCTCCCCTCCACCCCACAGAGCCTCAACCCCCCATCTCCCCTGGAGCCCCAGCAGGGAAAGCCCTGTCAGACCCCTGAGAAACTGAGAGAAGGGGCAGAATTCAGAGTGACTCCCGGGAATTCACCCCAAGGCTGCCCCAAGAGGCAAGAGCAGGGATGGGGTGGTGAAGGCTCCAGCTGGGAGCACATTCTCTCTGGGACAGGACCAAGAGGTAAGAGCAGGGATGGGGTGGTGAAGGCTCCAGCTGGGAGCACATTCTCTCTGGGACAGGAGCACAGAGGAAAGTTGAGAACTTTCCCTTGGACAGTGGATGGTTAAAAATCAGCTCTTGGTAAAAAACCCACAAGGCTGTTGCACACTGAAACTCTGCCATCCCACATTTCCCTCTGCTGACAGTGGACATTTGGGAGGGAACGAACATCATGCTGACTTCTGAAGACAAAGGTGCACTTCAGGCTGGTTCCCTCCACTGGCACTGAGGGTCCCTCTGCCCCCAAACCTCAGAGAGAGGGAGAAGACAAACAAATAAAGTGCAAAACAAACCAACCCTTCAGGGGGGGGAAAGGCAAAGCCAACCCGGCCCTGCCACAGCTCCTGCTGTCACCCCACACGTGTGTTCTCTGCAAATGCACAGCCCTTCCCCGGGCAGCTCCTGTGGGAGGTGAGCAGGGAGGAGGGAGCAGCTGCTCTGCCAACGGTGCTATTTAGAAGAAAAGGACCCAATCCTCAGGCAAGCTGCTTTTCCCCATCCCACTGCTGCCTGCTGGGAGCTGCCTGGACCAACAGCCCCCAAAACAAAAGCAAAAGCAACGGTAACCTGCTCTGTGCCTTCTCCAGCTCCCAGTCCCTCCTCTCCTCACTATCCATAACCACCTCTGACCCAGGCCTGACACAGTGGTTTTCTCCGGGTTAATGAGCTTTGCAATTAGAAGTTAATTGATTTCCAGCAGCCCCTGATGGCTGAGTGCCCAGCCCAGGGCTCCAAGACTGGGATCCGTGGGGTCCTGCACATTGCCATGTAATCCCTGCACATCGCCATGTGATCCCTGCTCATCCCTGCTGTCCCAGAGAGGCTCAGTGACCTCCCCAGCTGCAGCAACAGAGCAAAACAGGGGCAGGGACCCCCAAATTTCTTACAGATTTGCCCCCAGACTCCACTCAGGTTTGCATTGAGCTGAATTCTTTAAGCATCCCCGAAGGAAGTTGGCTGACCAGGGAACAATGTCCTGCAAACAGAGCATTCCTGAGAAGCCAAGTTGACAGGCAGGCAGCTTTTCTCTCTTTTACTAAGTCCTCAAAAAAAGGCAACCACACCAAACCCAAGAACTAGGTCAGTGTGGGCCATCCTGCCCTTTCCCAGTCTATATTTAGCTCCAACTACAACCACAACACAGGGAATACACTGCCACGAGCTACAGGAGATGTGTGATCACAACTGACACGAGACTTGCACGACCCTGCACGAGCAATCCAGAATTCCAGGGAGTTCATGGACACTGGGCCAGCAGTTCTGACCTCTCCGTGTTCAAAGGCATCAATTTTGCTATTTTTCTACATATAAATATGAACAAAACACGCCTCTAATCCTGTGGAATCCCAAAATCATGGAATGGGTTGGGTTGGAAGGGACATCAAAGCCCACCCAGCGCCACCCCCTGCCATGGGCAGGGACACCTCCCACCAGCCCAGGGGGCTCCAAGCCCCGTCCAACCTGCCCTGGGACACTCCCAGGGATGGGGCAGCCACAGCTTCTCTGCCCAACCTGTGCCAGGGCCTGCCCACCCTCCCAGCCAGGAATTCCTTCCCACTATCCCATCTAGCCCTGCCCTCTGGCAGTGGGAAGCCATTCCCTGTGTCCTGTTGCTCCAGCCCCTTGTCCCCAGCCCCTCTGGCACACCCCAGTGTGGCTCAGAGCTGCCCACCTGGGGAGGGCTGCGTGGAGAGCACTGAGATGTGCCCAGTGGAGGGACAGGCAGCTCAGGCCTGGCAGGGACAGCCAAAGGACATGGGACCAGTTGTGGGTGTGACCTCAAAGCCATCAATCACTGCAGGTGTCTCACATTTCATAAATACAAAAGCAATTCAATTTATTTAAAATAAACATGTGGCAGGACCAGCAGTGATGACCCAGCCTGGCTCAGCTCATCCTCTCAGCAAGGTCTGTCACTCACACCCCTGGGACACCAAAGGCAGCAGCTCCAGCCCCATCCCAGCCCTGGGAATCACCTCCCTCCCTGCTGCTCCTGCTCTGGCATCTGCACCAGCCCTGCTGCTCCTCTGCAAGAGTGAGTACCAAAGGGGGTTATTCAACTTTAATGTGTGCCAGCCCCTGGTTTGCTTTGCTGTCACTGCTGGGGAGGCCACAGAGCTGCTCCAGGACAGTCCCCTCGTGGGGACGTGCAGGACCCCAGAGACACCCAGGGAGCCCACTGGGGAGCCCTGAGCTGGGGGGGGGTTGGTTCTTGGGGGTGTTGGGTGGTTGGTTGGCCAGCCTGGAGAAAAGGGGGCTCAGGGGGGACCTTCTCACTCTCTGAACTCCCTGCCAGGAGGGGGGAGCTGGGTGGGAATCGGGCTCTGCTCCCAGGGAACAGGGACAGGGTGGGAGGGAACGGCCTCAGGCTGGGCCAGGGCAGGGGCAGGTGGGATAGTGGGGAAAATTTACTCATGGAAAGTTGTCCAGCCCTGGCACAGCTGCCCAGGGAAGTGAGGAATCCCCATCCCTGGTGGGGTTTAAAAGCCCTGTGGATGTGGCACTTGGGGACAGGGGTCAGTGGTGGCCTTGGCAGTGCTGGGGGAGGGTTGGAATGGATGGTCTTAGAAGGATTTTTTTCCAACCTTGATGATTTTATCATCCTGTGATGAGAAGCCCAAAGCTGAAACCCCCAGCAGAGGAGTGACCAGCACTGCTCACTGACCCTGCAGCCCCCAGGGACCTTCCCACCCATGGGAGACCCCAACACACCCCGACATCTGGGGCAGGGTGTGCAGTGTGCAGTTACACTGGGCACTGAACCCCCCTCAGCCCACTGAGGGGTCAGGACTGGCCTAGTCTGAGCTTTCCTTAGAGCACATTCCCTCCAAGCTGGTTTATTCTGCCCTTTTCCAAGCTCATCCACGTGTCCTGCTCCTGCCTCTTGTCGTTCCCAGTCTCTCCTAGCCAATTTGCAGGATACAGCACCAGTGGAGCTGTCAGAGGCACAAGAGGACTATTAACATTCAAAAGTCTTCATGTAATTCCTTATTATAAAGCAAATTAATTCCAGCCTGAGCCAAGCTCGGCCCTGCCCAGCAGCTGGGCAGACAATCCCCCCACTCTGCAGATGGACAACTCAGGCAAATACAGTGAACTCTTTGGGAGTGGCATCCCCGTCCCACCTGCCCCAAAGTGGGACCAGTTAAACTGGAGACACCTCCTGCTCAGAGTTGGAGGTGGGATGAAGGTCCTGAACACGGGTTTCTGGGGGCACTCCCATGTCCCCCTGCAGTTCTGGGTCCCACCTCCCAGCCCTTGGCAGGTCCCTGATGAACCACAAGCGATTTAAAAGCAGCACTGGACACCTCAGCCAGGTCTGTTCTTGAAACCCTCATCCACACCAGAGTGCTGGGGATGCACCTCGTGTGGGCTGACTCTGGCAAGCAGGATCCTGTCCCACATCACCCTCCAGCTGAAACACAACGTGTGCTGGCTGTCGAGGTGACACACTGATGATTAAGAGTTTTAATCACCCATTTTACCCTCTTCAGCAGTGCCTGGGAGGAAGTGCCTCTGCCTGGATGTGCATGGGAACACCAAGCCCAAGTGAGCCAATCTCTTGGGGCTGGAAGGTTTGCAGCAGCCCAAGGTCACTGAATTCAGGCACTGAAATGCCTTTCCTTTCTCCTTTTCCACTTTAAAGTAAAAAAGGAGAAGGATCCATGCAGCAGATGCTGCTGTGTCCTGCACATGGCTGGAGGCACCACAAAGGCATCGTTTATGCTTCATGAAGACTCTCAAGAAGATGCTCTGTGAGTGCAGAAAAGGCTACAGCCTGCTTTCCTGAAAAATAAACAACCCTGCCTGTCCCTCAGCACCTTCCCCTCACCCCCAGCCTGGCATTTCCATGCTGGAATCACCTCCTGGGGGCTGAGGAGGCAGCAGGGCTGGGGATGCTCAATCCCCTCCCGTGCTGGCTGCACCGACATTTCAGGGCTGGTCTCTTTAATCAAAACGAGCCATTTCCCCCAAAAAAATCTCCCAGAGAATGATCTTTGCTACCTCACTGTCAATCTCAGGATGCAGCAGCCACATAAAACCCCGTTTCCCTGGGAAACCAAGTTAAAAATAGCTGGGCAGGCTGGGGAGACCGGGCTGGGGTTGGGGATTGGGGGAGGAGGAGCCGGGGGTCAAACCCCCCCACTGGGGACCCCCGTGGGAATCTCTGTGTCCCGGGCTGACACCTGGCAAGGTCGGTTGTCCTTCCCAGCACAGCCTTTCCAGCCTCTCTGCAGCTCCCAGCTGGGGATGCAGCAGGAGTTGGATCAGCCTCAGCCAGGGCTCTGCTTGCAGAGGGGCTGGGGGGGACCCACAGAAAGGGGCTGGGGGGCTCACAGTGAGGGGCTGTGGCCCCCGGGAGCTCAGGGGGTCTGTCCCCGGGGTGTGCAGGAGGTGACAGCCCAGGTCCTGCTGGAGCTGCAGCTCAGCTGCTGTAACTCTGCCCCCATGGGCACCTCCACACGGAGCGGGGCAAAGGAGGGCCCTGGTGTGCCAGGGGAGCAGGGCTGGGGGTCGGGGGAGGGGGGGGGGGAGGAGGTGCCTCCCATCGAAACTGGGGCTGCCCCAGCCCTGGGAGTGTCCCAGGCCAGCCTGGATGGGGCTTGGAGCACCCTGGGCTGGTGGGAGGTGTCCCTGCCCATGGCTGGGGGTGGAACCACATGAGCTTTAAGATCCCTCCCAACCCAACCCAAACCATTCCATGATCTCTGGACAGACGTGTCTATGTTATTGCTTTTGGCTGTTCCCCTCCTGCACCCCGAGGGAACATCCCTGCCCCAGGGATCTCTCCAGGCAAGCACAAACACGGCTTGAGCAGCCACCCCCGTAAATGCTCCTGTAAGCTGCCCCTCGAGGCTTCCAGCACACACTGGATGGGCCGGTGCAGAAGGAAGAACACTTCCCTTCTCCAGTATCAGCCCATCGGAGTTCACACCAGGAAAAGCAGGAGGGAAAAAAATAACAATCTTCTGTGCGTTTAATTCAGGCTCTAATTACTCGGTGTAAATTAGTCAGCTGGCTCCCACCTCGGATTTAACTTGCACCAACCATGAATCACAGCTCTCTTACAGGATAGATGGGGCCATTTATATGTAAAAATGCTTTATGCAAGGCACCCTGTGGACTGGGAATATTCATTTGTACCACGGGGCTCTGGAAGATGAATTGAAATGAAAGCAGATGAGGAGATAAGACACTTCTCCTGATCAGTGCCAGCTCTGGGTGCTTTGTGAGCTGAAATGAGCCTGCAGAGCCCACAGGGCCCCGGGGGCAGCTGGGACCGGGCACAAGGTGGGCATTTCTCTCCTGATGCTCTGAGTGGTTTTACCCACTCCATTCCACCTGCCCAGACCAACCCCCTGGACACAGACCTGGCCACACAATTCCTCACTGTCATCTCCACTCTCTCCCTCCCAGAGCCACGTTCTGTGGCAAGAACTTCCCCGGCAGCTCTTCCAGTCCATCCCAGTTTATCTCCTGGTGGTTGGTGAGGGAGGAGGGAATGAGGACTATCAATGCCTGAGGACTGGCACACGCATCCCAATTTCCCTGCTGAGGCAGCAACACCCACCCCAAGGGCTCCCAGCTCCCTTTGGGAGGCTCAGCGGTGCCCTGGGAGTTATCCCAGCTGGAGGAGAGCAGAGGGCACCAGGGGCAGAGCCTGACTCAGGAGTCACCAGGGCTGAGGTTGCTCCTCCTGACTCAGCAGTCTGGGGCTGGTCCCTCGTTTAGGCTCCTCCCGAGCTGCTCCTCCTCACTGCTTAGAGCAGAACAAAACATTACTTACAGTCTAATTTGAAGCCAGTGCCCCGGAGCCAGAAACTGAATTAATGGCCACAGATCCTGAGTGGTGTGACCAGTGCAGTGGAGTTAATGAGCTTTTCTCCCCTCCACGTCACTGTCACCTCCCGTGGGGACAGCACAGGGACAGTGTCCTGTCCTACAGAGGCAGCACGTGGCAGTGACCCCGGGCTGGCTGGGCCAGGCAGGAAAAGCTCCCTCGGCACCTCCAGCAATGAAAACAATCCCGACTGGAAGGGAGTTTGGTGAGAAAAAGGGAATTATCTGGACTGAGAGCTGGCCAGGCTGCCCAGGGCAGTGGGGGAGTCCCCATCCCTGGAGGGCTCCAAATGCAGCTGTGGCACTTGGGGACAGGGGGGAGAGGGGGCCTTGGCAGTGCTGGGGGTGGTTGGACTCCAGGATCTTGGAGGGCTTTTCCATAATCCTGCGGACTGCAAGAAGCTGAATTTGTTACATACACCTAAAACCAGCAGGGCTTGACTCCAATAACACCATTATTGGGAGCCAGGGAATGCAGGAGACACCCCACAGTATTTGTTTGATGTGCTTTTATACATGCCCAGAAAATCTGCTTGGATTTGAGATCAGGGAATTCAGGCTGGCAGGAAAACGTGGGCTGCTTTGTGCTCCTGGAGGGACAAACCCAGGAGGAGTCTGGAGCCCCTAGAAATGAACATTTCAGGGGGGAGCCTTTATAAGTGGGGTCTGATATTCATGGAATCACAGGATCATGGAATGGGTTGGGTTGGGAGGGACCTCAAAGCCCACCCAGTGCCACCCCCTGCCATGGGCAGGGGCACCTCCCACCAGCCCAGGGTGCTCCAAGCCCCATCCAGGCTGGCCTGGGACACTCCCAGGGCTGGGGCAGCCGCAGCTTCTCTGGGCTCAACTTCCACCTCAAACCGTTCAGGGGCTCCAGGATTCTTGGAATACACAAAATGCCGATTCCTTCCCCTCCCGCACTGCAAACCCATTTACGACCCTCCAAAAATACAGCAGAGTAGGTGCAAAGCACTTGTTAAATAAATAATTCACCTCTGCTGGATTATTTTCACCAGAAAAGAGAAAAAAAAAGATGCTCGACACAAGCCTTTGACAGCACAGCTCAGACTCTCCAGGATGGCGCTAAAAGCCTCATTTTCCTCGAAAAAACAGGCGGAAAAACTACCCCGAAAGATTAAAAGGCATGCCGTGATTTAAGGGCGTCGCTCCAAAGGGCAGCTCAAGGAGCGGGGACACCAAAAACGGGAATTACACATCACAGCTGGGAGGGGGAGGGAGGGAAAACCCCCCAAAGGGGAGTTTAATTGATGCAATAAACCCCAAAAGGCGAGTGCGAGGCGCTCATTGCTGAGCAGGAATTGGGTCAGTGCCGCACATCGGGGATGGAGGGAAGGGAAGGGAAGGGAAGGGAAGGGAAGGGCAGGGGAGGTGACGGCAGGCAACCTCA
>VXBX01006164.1:47253-57869 GCA_013400415.1 Scytalopus superciliaris
ATAGAAAAAATAAAATAAATAAAATAAAATAAAATAAAATAAAGTAAAATAAAATAAAATAAAATAAAAAAGGCAAGAGTCATGCAGAGATTTGCAGAGAGAAGCCACATTCCCCTCCAAGTGAGAGCCACCCATGTACCAAATCCTTGGAAATCACAGTCTCATTACAACCCAGGGGCTGTTCCCACCTCCTGCAGCGCAGGGACCCGGCCAGGCCCAGCTCTGGGGCTGCTCTCACAGTCACAACAGACGATTTCCAAGAAAGCTGTTCCAGCTCGGGCTGTCTCACACTTCCCAGAAAAGCTCAGCCAACAGGCTGTGCCCCATTTTTTTGGGATGAGGCGCTTCCCAAGGTCCGAATCCCTGCGGTTTGTGGGTTTATTCCCGCAGGAGCTGAAGCAAGTGCTGAGCCTGGCAGGGTGGGCAGGACCCCCACTGGCACCACCCGCCCAGCACAGGGGCAATCCCAGCCCTGCTCGGGCCAGCCGGGCTCGGGAGATGCTCCCAGAACAAGCCCCACTTCATGCACAGGCATTATTAACAGCTGCCTGCCTTTGGAGTGTCCCTAAAAATTCATTTGCATGCTAAAATAGCCTCCTGTGAGCACAAGAGCACCACAGGGACGGCTGCCATGGGGGTTGCAAATGTGCAGCGAGTGTGAAAGATGAACAAGTCGCAGTGTCGGATTTGAAAAGGCAATTTAGACATTAATTATTCAACAGAAGCCTGTTAGGAGTCCAAGAGCCCTTCAAAACCCTCCCATTTCACCCCTCCCCGTAAGACACTCCGAACAAATCAGTGCAACACAAAAGAAATCGTTTCAGAGAAGGTGCTTATCTCAGTATTTACCAACACTAATATTGGCTCTGCCTGAAGAGCAGCAAGAAATCCTCGGAGCATCGTTTATTGTGCTCACCCTGCAAGAGCCTTTCTGCTGCTGGAGGGGCCTTTTCACTCCTCTCTGCCATTGTCTGGTTTTAATTCAGGTAGGAACAAGAAGGTGACTGTGTATTGGTAGTCCCGAGGCAGCTGCACGTGGAAAATGCCCATGGAACATCCCCAAGGACAATCCCCCAAAGAGCACCTCCATACAGTGAAATTGTTGGGTTCAAAGGGAGTCCCTGCTGGTCATGTGCACAAAATTCCACGTTCCTCACACAGGACACAAACAACAGAGTCATGGAATGGTTTGGGCTGGAATGGACCTTAAAGCTCATCCAGTTCCACGGGCAGGGACACCTTCCCTCCCACCATCCCAGTTTGCTCCAGCCTGGCCTTGGGCACTGCCAGGGCTGGGGCAGCCACAGCTTCTCTGGGCACCCCCAGGGCAAAACTCCTTCCTTCCATGTGAGCCAAAGCAAGGCTGGTTTAGTTTCCAGCCCTGCCCTCCCTTCCCAGGGCAGGGCAGGGCAGGGCAGGGCAGGGCAGGGCAGGGCAGTCTCAGGGGGCACCGCAGCCTCCCCCGCCAGGCACGGCTGCGGGTTTGGCAGCCACGGGCTCACCGATCCAACGGGGTCTCCATGGAAACCCCACCCTAAGGATGCTGCTGTGGCAGGAGCTTTGGAAAGGCTGACAGGGATCTCCGTGTGTGGGGAGGGGGTGTGTGTGGCACACACGGCCAAACCTGGCACGGGGCTGGCACAGCAGCCCCCCAAAATCCACACAGCGTTTCCAACAATTGCTGTTTCCCCAGGAGGAGAGGGATTTCTGCATCATTCCTGAGCTCCTCCCAGCACCTCCCTCACCCCGTGGAAGGGCACAGGAAAGCACAGGAGAGTGTGCAAGGCAGGCAGGAGGGGACAGGGACACACTCAGAGCATTTGGAACAGAAGGGAACAAACAACTGCACTACAGCACCAACCCCTGCCAGGGTTCAGCTCGGGAAATCCTGGCAAAAGAAACACAAATGGAATGGCTTTGAAGGGAAAGGGAGTAGGTTTGGATGGGATAGTGGGAAGAAATTGTTTCCTGTGAGGGTGGTGAGGGCTGGGATGGAATTCCTGGAGAAGCTGTGGCTGCCTCAGCCCTGGGAGTGCCCAAGGCCAGGTTGGACAGGGCTTGGAGCCCCCTGGGCTGGTGGGAGGTGTCCCTGCCATGGCAGGGGGTGGGAATGGGTGGGCTTTGAGGTCCCTTCCCACCCAAACCAGCCTGGGATTCTGTGGAACATTTCCTGTACTGTGGATGAACCAAACCCATCCCCAAACTGCTCCTCTCCCTCCTGCAGCTCCAAGGGCTCAGTCCATCAGCAGGAGGATCCCAGCCCAATCCTGCACATCCAGCTCTGGGATTGCTCCCCAGGGCCACAGGGCAGGGGGAGCAGGGAAAGGAGGGGCTGTGGCCAACAGAGCAGAAATTCCACACCACCAAATTTCCCAAAGCTTGCTCTAACCAAATTTCCACTCTGGAATATTGCTGTGACCCCTGTCTGAGTCAGCAGAGGGTCTCCTGGACCCTCCCCTCCTGTGCCAAGCACTCCAGGACCCCTGCAGTGTCAAGGAGGGCTCAGGCCAAGGAACTGCCTGGGCAAGAATCCCTGTGGGAATAACTGCAGATCCCCAAATAAAGCTGATTTATATCCACATGTAAGAATTCAGAGAGCAAGAGGCTCATCTGCACAGACCATGAACTGCTTTGGTGCCTGGGGAGCTGCAAAGCACCCAGACATCCGACACATGGCCCACACACAGCCTGCCCCACAGCTCTCTGGAGGAAGGGATATTCTACTTTAGATACCTTTTTTTTTGTGAAAAAGCAATAATTAGAGATATTTCTGAGCACCAGATACTCTCTGTGTAACCTGAAGTTGTGTCTGACTCGCCCCCCTCCTTTAATTAAGGATTTCAGAGGGAAATGTTCAGGCTCCCAGCAGTGATTTGCTCTCTGCTGTTGTAAATCTCCCAGCTGCACCTTGAAACCCACCAGGCCCAGAGGACAAGCAGACATTGCTCCACACCTGTGATAAATACGGATTTCTGTGTAATTGCTGGCACAGCAAGTGAATTGCAGTGGCCTGGCCACTCTGGATAAGGTGAGAGTGCAGAATCAATCATGGGTGCCCAGCTGGTGCCAGCAGGGAGGGCACAGCAGCCCCTCTAAACCCAGCACCAGGGATGCAGCCTGGGCCAATCATCCCTCCACAGCTGCAGATGAGATTTCACCCCCCTCTAATCCCATCCCTGCCCTCCCAGCCACACAGAGAGGCTGGATCTGTCACTGCTCTGAGGGCAAACATCCCAGTGCTCGTGTGGATGACATTGCCAAGGCTCAGGCAGGCTCTGCAGGCTGGAGATAACAGGGCAGAGTCACCTGGGGCTCAGGGAGACAGACAGGCAGCTGGGGGTGTCCCCTCTGGGTGCTGAGGAGCAAAGAGGGGGTCCTGCCCACCCCCCCTACCCAGGCTCATGTGCTGCCCCCCCCCTGGCAGCTCCACCTCCCACCCCCAGGGCCACACCTCACCCTAATCCCACAGTCAGCTTTGATAAGATTTGCATTAAACACGAGCCCCTAAAATAAATAAATAAATAGATTCAAGCCCGACAGGAAGGATCAAACAAACCCTCAGAGACACTGAGACAGTGCCACGAGCTGGTGTGAAATGCCAACCCCCCTGCAGGGCCAGGATCCTGCACACAGCAAAGAACACTGGAACAGGGGAGGAGCAGAGGAGAGCAAGAGGCAGTTTGGGGTTTGGCTTTTAGTTTATGCACTGAAATTAAAAGCTAATATGCTCACAGAAGCATAGAATCCCAGGGTATGCTGAGCTGGAAGGGACCCCCAAGGATCACCGAGTCCAAGTGCTGGCCCTGCACAGACACCCCACCGATCCCACCACGACGCTTTGGTGCTGCAATAACTGCACTGTAACTGTTCTAAACACATTAAATACAATAAAAACTGCCTTTTCCCGTTTTATGGCTATGAAAACAGAGCTGAAGAGCAGATGCACTGCCCTGAGAGAGCCTCAGAGGAGGCTCCCCAGCCCTTGTACTCACGTTGTAGAGGGGGATGGTCTTCATCACCTTGTACTGCCTCATGGGGTCCATCTTGTAGAGGTGGCGGTCGGTGATGAAGATGGCTCTGTCCTCCACCTTGTTAAAGCGATTGACCTGGGGACAGAACCACAGTCAGGCCCCCTGAGCACTGAGGGAACACCCAGAAGGGAGCTCTGCTGTGGTCAGTGTGCCAAACTCACACAGCAAGGACCCAACACTCACAGAAGGGACACCCAGAATTCGCTCAAGGAACACCCAGAACTTGTTCAAGGAACACCCAGAACCCACTTAAGGAATTCCCAGAACTCCCTCGAGGAACACCCAGAACCCACTCAGAGAATTACCAGAACTCCCTCAAGGAATTCCCAGAACCCACTCAAGGAATACCCAGAACCCACTCAAGGAATTCCCAGAACTCCCTCAGGAATATCCAGAACCCATTCAAGGAATACCCAGAACCCACTCAAGAAACACCCAGAACCCACTCAAGGAATTCCCAGAACCCACTCAAGGAATTCCCAGAACTCCCTCAGGAATACCCAGAACCCATTCAAGGAATACCCAGAACCCACTCAAGGAATATCCAGAACTCCCTCAAGGAACACCCAGAACTCCCTCAAGAAACACCCAGAGCTCACTCAGTGAACACCCAGAACTCAAGGAACACCCAGAACTCACACAGCTCCCAGACAGGTTTTCTCCAAAGCCCTTGAACAGTGGAAAGGGAAGATGATCCCTGCAATCCCATTTTCCAGACAGCGAAATGCAGAGTCTCAGAGGGAAGGGACATTCCCAGTGCTCCAGCAGAGCTGTGGCACCCTGGGGAAGGCCAGGGCTTTGCTCCAACCCGGGGCGGGTGATTCCCCCAGGAACACTCAACCCCCAGCCCTGTTCCTATTGGAAGCTCCAGGAGGATCCCTGCCCTGCAGAGCTCCAGGGCTGGCACAGCAGGTGCTTTGGCCCAGCCTTGTCCTGTGTCCTGTCCCCCCATGCCTTGTCCCCAGTCCCTCCCCAGCAATCCTGGAGCCCCTTTAGGCCCTGCCAGGGGCTCTGAGGTCTCCTCTTCTCCAGGGGAGCCCCCCCAGCTCTCCCAGCCTGGCTCCAGAGGGGCTCCAGCCCCTGGAGCAGCTCCATGGGCTCCTCTGGACTCTCCCAGATGCCCCTCAGTGCTGAAGGGTCACAAGGCAAGTTTTGTCAGCAGTGCAGAAGAAAGTAGGACACAAGAGCAGAAACTGTTTTCCACGGCAGAAAAGCAGAGTCATGGGTGTGTCACAGCACTGAGATATTCATTAATCAACTGGGAAGGGGAGACAAGGGTAAGATGTGATGAGGGGGATGAACATAAGTAGGATTTTCCAGGGTGAAGTCGGGAGGCAACGGGAGAACTTCAATATCCTCAGTGAAGAGGCAGCAAAGTGACAAAGTTCAGAGAAGATAAAGGCAAAAAATGCAGATTGGGGAGCTCTGTGACAGCTTTACATTAACAGCACCCAGGCAGGGAAAGTAACTGGGGATGATTTCACATCTTGGCACAAACATGCAACTCCAAATAAGCAGAGTGCTGGCAAGGACAGGGATTAACACGGGAATAACATCCTGGGTGCCAAGGGCTCACCTGGGAGAGCCCGGGGTGGGGATGTGAAGGAGGCTCTGATGGTTCACAGAAGGTGAGGAACGTGACTGAGGGCCTGGAAAGTCTCCCAGGAGGAGATGCTGAGTAACTGGGATTATTTTAGGAAGTGAATGAATGGGAGGAAAAAAAAACCCTACAGGCTGTGAAACACTGAATGGCCCAGAGAAAGCAGGTCAGGAGTGGCTGGTGCCACACGCTGAGGTGCCCGGGCAGAGCAGCACAGCCTGGGCATCCTGGGGGCTGAGGCAGAGCCTTTCCCAGGCCTTCCAGGGCAGGGGCTGCCCCACACACAGCTTGGGTCGATGCCATGGCTCCCTTTTTGGTGTATTTTAGGATTTTTAAGGAGTCTGACAACACCCCCTGCTCCCTGCCAGGGCCCTGCCCGTGTGCTGGCCGTGCCCACCTCGGGCACGGAGACAAAGGGAGCCACTTCAGTGCTGGGACAGCCGAGCCACCCCCCAGAGAAGGGTCTGCAGCTGCTGGGGGGAGGCAGGGATGGGCAGCACACCTGGTTTCCATAAATCTCAGAGTCCTAAAGGGTGGGAAAGCTGTCTGTGATCCTTGAGTCCAACCAGCCCCCAGCACTGCCAAGGCCACCACTGACCCCTCTCCCCACATCCACAGGGCTTTTAAACCCCTNTGCTCCTCAATGCCATTTCCCATGTTCCCACTGAACAATAAATTCAGGTAAAGAGCTGCTCCAACTCCAAACTCTCCTTGCTCCCAAACTCCTGCCCCTTCAGCTCTTTCCAAACCCCCCCCTTTGCTGCAGGTGCCTCGTGCACCTCCAGAATATCCATGTAAATAAAACCTGCTGTGGTTTAGACGTAAAAACTGTCCCGTTTGGGGGGCAGGCCCAGAAGGGGCTCAGCCACAAACCCCCCAGTGGCTCTGGAGGAGCAAGGACAGACCTTCTGTTCTCAGCTACAGCTCATCCCTGCCGGAAAACAGCCCTTCCCAGCACTGTTCTCTGCACCTTCTGGGCTTCTTGTATTTATATCTTGTTGATCCAAATGTGAATCAGTCCTAATTTAGCTTCTTGACAAGCTTATGGGGGAAATGAAGGTCTGGCCTAGAGCTGGGAAAGCTTCAGAGAACCTCCCCAGGTCCCTGGACACCGCAGGGCAGCAGCCTTAGGAGGAGATGCTGCTCTCCAGGGAGCTTGGTGCCACAAGGGACAAGGGAAAAGTGGGAAGAAAAGCCTTATTCTAAGAGGGGAAAAAAAAAAAAAAAAAGAGAATCTGTTGTTTCCTAGGTGATCCAACAAAATGTGGAGGTTTGCATGAAATATGCATCTGGTTTCCTAAGGCAAAAATCTTGAAAATCTCCTTTGAAAAAGCGAAGAGCACCACAATGCCCAGACAAGGGGGGTTTTTGCACAGGCAGGAATGACCTGCTGGCACCTGTACCCACTGAGAGGCAGGGAGCCCAAAGCACATCCAGCTCCCCCCTGGAGGCTTCACAGCCCCCCCAGCCTTGCCATGAAACCAGCCCTGCTGCCCACCGAGCCACCCGTGGTTATTCAGCTCCAGGGGGGAAACTGGGACCCCCCACACTCCAGCTGGAGAAAACCTCCCCAGCAGCTCCTGAAGAGCAGTTCTGGGGTAAATTTACTTCCCTGACTTATAATCCCAGAATCCCTGAGGTTGGAAAAGCCCTCCCAGCCCAGGGAGCCCACCCTGTGCCCGATGCCCACCTTGGCACTGAGTGCCACGGCCAGTCTTGCCTTGGGCACCTCCAGGGCTGGGCACTCCAAACCTCCCTGGGTAGCCCCTTCCAATGTCTGACCACCCTTCCCAGGCAGAAATTCCTCCTGATCTAGAATCTTCCTGAAGAATTCACTGGACCAATGACTGTCCTCAGCTAAAAGTGATAATCTTGTATGTCCTATACATAAAAAGGTTTAAATATGTGAAGCTGGGCTTAACCTGTGCCTGTTCAAGTTGCCCAGGATTTACCCTTTTAATGCCTTCTCTATTGAAGGGAAGCAGTGCCTCAGACTGCAGCTAGCTGGACATTTCAAGAGCAGACCCCTGGCATTGCTGTCAGTCCACACATGTGGGTTGGTGACCTCACAGAAGCCACCAAGAAAGAGAGGCTGATGCTGCTCCTGAAATAAACCACTCACCAAAGTGCCCCCTCATTCCCCCTGCCCCCTCCCGTGGCTCCCCCTGCCCCCTCATTCCCCCTGCTCCCTCCTGCCTCAGGGAGCAGCACACACAGCACATTTTCTGCTCAGGAATGCTCAGATGAGCTGGGTCATGAGAATGCACCCTGGATGCACCTGAGCACCCTCGCTCTGGGGACTTCTGCTTTGTTCAGGAGAATTATTTAGGGAAGCAATGAAGCCACCTGATAATTAATTACATTTCCATTGCCATAACTCATTCTCCAGTCCCACGGACCAATTTTCAGCTGAGAAACAAACAGCCAAGTTGTAAATCCACAGCAAACCAGGTTTGGCATCAGGAATGGGACAAAGCCCCTCCCTGTTCCCTCTCAAGTGCCCTGACACGGGCCCAGCCTGCCCCAAGTGCCAGCACCAAGTGCCACCCTGTGCCAGTGACATTTGGTAGGACATGAAGAAGTTGGAGCTAAAAGGGAGAAACCTGATGATTTTATTTATTAAAAATGAAAAGGGGAAGTGGCAATCAGGAGAGATCCCGTGAGAGATGTCACTGACCCCTGGCTTGCTGTCACTGTGGGGGAAGAGGCTACAGCTTGTATTTATAGTGAAAGTCCTTCATTTTCAGACAGCTCAGGACAGGAATTGTGTCATGTGAAGGGCAAAGCAAGGCTGTTCTCAGGGTGAAGTCTGTGCTCCTGCACTCAGAGCAGAGTCAGCCACAAACCTTCCCACTGTTGCTTAGTCTGCAAACCCAGTGCTCACATTTAAGCCCTCAGAGATGACCTAAAGGAGAGCACTGGCTGGAAAGGGACCTGCTCCATTTTCCAATGGCAAACCCTTGTCTTGCTCCTCTGTTCCTCCTCCCTCCTCTGCTCACTTCAGATTTGCCTGGATGTTCCTTGTCCATACAAAAGGAAGACAAATGGTTCCCTCAGGAAGATGTCACATCCAAGCCTGGCCTGGATGGGGTAGTTTGCATGTGAGTTGTACCACAGAGATGTGCTGGACTCACCAGGCTCACACAGATCCCACAGAGCTTGTCCTCAACAGCAGAGCTGAGATCATGGAATCATGGAATCATGGAATGGGTTGGGTTGGGAGGGACCTTAAAGTCACCCAGTGCCACCTCCTGCCATGAGCAGGGACATCTCCCACCAGCCCAGGGTGCTCCAAGCCCTGTCCAGCCTGGCCTGGGACACTCCCAGGGCTGGGGCAGCCACAGCTTCTGTGCCCAACCTGTGCCAGGGCCTGCCCACCCTCCCAGGGAAGGATTCCTTCCCAGTATCCCATCTAGCCCTGCCCTCTGGCAGTGGGAAGCCATTCCCTGTGTCCTGTCCCTCCATCCCTTGTCCCCAGTCCCTCTCCAGCTCTCCTGATGACCTTACTGATGACCCCAAAAGCTGTGCCAAGGAATCCCCAACTGAGCAGGCAGGCAGGGGATCAAACCTGACCTCTCTGAGAGAGGAAAACAACCAACAGTTTAACCTTTCACAAGGTAAAAATAAGGACAAGGTAATTCAAACCCCACAAGGCTGCAAGTCTCTGACCCTGCAGTCAGTGCAGCATTACTGATGTGGTGTTCCCATGGTCAGCTCAAGCTTTGCCTCTGAAAGCACCTTCCAGGCTCCAGAAAGGCACTTTCTGTGGGTGACACCTACTCCATCGCCAGCTTTTACTACTGGAGTGCTGGGATCTCAGGGCAACAAAGCCCACAGAGAATGGATTTCCCAGCAGAGGAGGTGCAGAAATGCCTGTTGGAATGCACAGGGATCTCTGCATTCCCCAGGAACACAGAACTCATGGAGCTCTGTCCTTGGAGTCAGGAACAGGAGGTGTGGGTTGGGCCTTCAGGAACCTGCTTTGGCCTGTTCTTGCACAGGGATTGTCCTGGGGAGCTGAACCAGGAGCAAGAGGGGAAATCCAAGGATTGAGCAGCTTAAAAGCTGTGCCAGAGTGAGCCAGGGGCAAGTGCCACAGCAGGTACAACCATCACACACAGAGCCCAGGGATGCCCCTCACCCTCACTCCAGTGCCACCCAAACCACAATTCCTATCACATCTCTAAAAACTGAATATCATTGGCCTTTTTCTGCCTATCCCAGTTCAGCCAAAACCAGCAACCACTGGGACAATTTCATTGGAAAGGCACCATTTTGCCTTCAGCCTGACCTGAAGGAAACCAGAGGGAAATCCCCGTGGATTTCCTTGTCCCCAGCGGGGTCAGGTGGCAAAGAGGAGGTTTGGATTGAGCCCCACCTGACCCTCCCTTAATCCTGACCCAACAAACCACATCCCACCAGCAACCCCCTCTAGCAGAGCCCACGGGGCACCCCCAGAGCCCTGCACCGAAAGGTTCTGCTGGGAAAGCAATTAGAGAGGCCTATTTTTATACCCACAAATCACTGCTGAATAAACAATATAAGTCAGTAATGCTTGTAAAGTTTCATTACAGAGTGAGAGTCTGTGCTGCAGAATGAATTGGGTTGTTACTGCTGGATACAATATTTGCAGAATCATAAAGGATAATTATGCACACGGGGCCCAACTGCAGTAGCACGTTTTTGGAAATAAAAAGGAATAAAAATATAGAGCTCCTTAAAACACTGAAAGATCTGCAGGCCTGGCCTGGGCTTGGCTTTGTAAAATCCAAACTCTCCTTCCCTGACAGACGTTTCCAACTGGCCTCATTAGGAACTACCCATAAAAATCAGACAAGCATGTTTTTCTAATTAGTTCTTTAAACCTCCCAACCAAATTAACAAAACCCCCTCATTTCTGCTGTGAACAATCTCAGACCCAAACCAGTTGTGCAGAAGCACAGAATGGTTTGGGTTGGAAAGACCTTAAAGACCATCCAGTTCCA
>VXBX01006164.1:57915-71124 GCA_013400415.1 Scytalopus superciliaris
AACCCAACTCAACCCAACTCAACCCAACTCAACCCAACTCAACCCCAACCCACCTCAACCCACTTCGGTGCAGCAGGTGCTGAGGGACGTGTCCATCCAAAAATCACTGACACAGTTCTTTGGAACGGGCTGCTTTGACCTGCTGCCTGTTCAAACCTCCCCAGTGTCACCCCCTGCCCTTGGCTCCCCAAGGATTGCCAGGGAGGCCCCCAGCCCCTGGTACCTTGCGGACGTGGCACGAGAAGAGGACGTTCATGTACTTGTCCTTCCTCTTCAGCTCGTTGGCAACAGGGACGAAGGAGCCCGTGCCCTGAGGGCTGTCTGGCTTCTGGAAGAGCAAACACAGGCTCAGCACCCTCCCAGCTGCCTGAGGGAAGGGAGGATGGCAGTGCCAAGGCCAAACCTCAACTCAACGGGACCATTAAAGGAAGGGCAGAGCAAAGGGAACCAACCAAAGTTGCCCACAGAGAGTTTCTTTGGTCCTGTCCGTTCGGTGCTTTTTCCCCACTATATCCAGCACTTTAGTTTCCCACTGAGGCCGCTCTTTGCCCAGGTCAGAGCCAGCTGATGGCACTGCTCACCCCTTTAATGCTGCTAGTGCTGCCCAGAACTCAAAAATCAACTCCTGGTGCAGTGGAAGTCAAGACTCTGACCTACACAAACCCCCTGACATGGGAACCTTCCAAGTGCTTCTCCCCGCCAGGAAACCAACAGGCACCTTTCCCCATTTCCACCCTTTGCCCAGCCATTGTGTGGCTCCCCAGGACTCACCAGTGCGATGTAGTTGCCCTGCCAGGCTCTCTGGAGGCCAATGTCAGCTCTGTGGCCCTTCAGCACTTCCATGGCAGCCACCTTGGCCCTCAGCTGAGGGAGCAGTTCTGGTGGGACGCTCCGGATGAGCTCGGCCGCCCTCCACCTGCCATGACACACGCGGGTCATCCCATGCACTGTGAGGGCTCCTGTGGCCACACCAGCACAGGGACACCCCTGAGAGGTCCTTCCTTAAGGCTGGAAACATCAGTTGACACTCTGATGTCACATATGGCCAACCCTGACAGCTCTGGCTGCCAAACTCCCCGCCCCACACCCAAAACTCAACTGCTGCTGCATCTGTTTGCAATGAAGTGTTTGCAAGCTCATTTTTGGGCTCATTTACAACATCCTTCTCCTTTAACAGCTGAATGTGGCCCTTCAGTTGAGACCTGCCCAGCTGGACCCTGGACAGGCCAGCCCAGCCCACCACACTGCAGCCCTCAGCAGCAGCACCAGCTCTCCAGGATTAATGCTATAAAAAGCCTTTGAGCAGCTGAAATTCTGTAGTTATGGTAATTGTGCTTATTCTGAAAGCAGGACTCTGCCCAGACAGGCTGGGGGTGGATGGATGTCTCTCTTGAAGGAGACAGCTGGGGAAAATAAAGCTGGCTTGATCTAGAGCTGGTGGTACCCCCCTGCAAGCAGATGGGAGCTCTCTGAAAGGCCCTCCAGCCAACATTTCTCTCGTTCAGCCACTTTCAGAAGTTCATAATTTTTCAGACTGGAATCATAACTAATTTGCCTTCAGCATAGCAGAGAAAAAATTCACAGCTTTTCAATACCAGGAGTTTAATAAAGGCATAAACACCTTTTCTGCACACAGAACACGGGTGACCAGGGGGACTTCTCTCATTTCACTGCAGGAAAACACTGCATTGCCACAAGAAGTCGAGAAGATTCTTCTTCTCCTCCCCCTCATCCCACAGCAGCTGCTCTTGGCTTTTAACACCAACCAGAAAGGGGCCAAGGAAGGAAACACAGCATCCATCCTCACTAAATGACTTGGGCAGCTGTATCAGTGATTTGTGGATAGTCTCTCAGCACCCACTGCACCACAGGGTTGGGGTGGGTTGGGCTGGATTGGGTTGGGTTGGGTTGGGTTTGGTTGGGTTGGTTTGGGCTAGGTTGGGTTGGGTTGGGTGGCTGATGGGTCCTTGTGTCAGAGACAGGCATAAACTATAGTGGGAGGTGTCCCTGCCCATGGCAGGGGGTGGAACTGGGTGGGCTTTAAGGTCCCTTCCAACCCAACCCATGCTGTGGTTCTATGGCTGTGGGCCAGTCACTTGGGAGTTGGACTTGAAGACCCTCGAGGGCCCCTTCCAACACAGAATAGTTTTTGATTCAACAATAAATCTTTGAAACAATAAATATTTGCTTGGTCAAGGGGCACAAAACCACTTCAGCCCTGACATCCAAGTAATGTTCTTCAGTGGCTTGGCCAACTTTCATGGGACAGGCAGCAGCTGTGGGGCTGAGGTTCTCTGTGGGCCACTGAGAGCTGGACTTGCAGCCCCCTGGGGGTCCCTCCCAACCCCGAACCCCGCGCGGCTCGGCCACAACTCTGTGAAACACCGACCAGCCGCTTGGCCAAGGCCACCCCAGCCCTCCGAGCCGCCCAGGGGCTGTGGGCTGGGGGGTACCTGTGGTAAATGGCCTGCAGGGCCTCCTCGAAGCGCCGCAGCACCCTGGGGGGGGTGGGCCAGGCCACGTGCCGGCCCCGGTCCCGCAGCTGCCGCACGTTGTGGAAGCGCCGGGCGACCTCCCGGATGTAGGACTTGACCTTGTAGCGCCGGTAGTGCCGCAGGATGGTGAGGGCAGCCTTGGTCCTCCTGTAGCGCAGCCGGGCCAGGGTGCCCCTCCACACCTGGGCCAGGGGGAGAGAGAACTTGAGCAAGGACAAACAGGGCATTTGTTCTCTTCCCCTGCTGGAACCCGGAGCTCTGGGGTGAGGGAAGCGGCTTCGCCCGTTAAAACATCACTGAAAAACAGTTTGCCATCGAGATCCCAACACTTGGACCTGTTGGAGCAAGTCCAGAGGAGGCCACGGAAATGATCAAGGGGCTGGAGCCCCCCCTGTCATGGAGAGAGGCTGGGAAAGCTGGGGGGGCTCACCTGGAGAAGGTTCCAAGAACACCTCAGAGCCCCTTCCAGTGCCTAAAAGGGCTCCAGGAGAGCTGGAAAGGGACTGGGGACAAGGCATGGAGGGACAGGACACAGGGAATGGCTTTCCACTGCCAGATGGCAGGGATAGGTGGGATATTGGGAAGGAATTCCTCCCTCTGAGGGTGGGCAGGCCCTGGCACAGGTTGGGCAGAGAAGCTGTGGCTGCCCCAGCCCTGGGAGTGTCCCAGGCCAGGTTGGATGGGGTTTGGAGCCCCCTGGGCTGGTGGGAGGTGTCCCTGCCCATGGGGTGGGAATGGGTGGGCTTTGAGGTCCCTTCCTGCCCATCCTGGGGCAGGATTCTGTGCTAATTTACCATTGAGAACAATTACCCAGAAACAATTTTAACTCCGATTAAAAAAGGTTCGCTTTGAAAATAGTTTGGGGCACGTCTGATCCGGCCGTGTGTGGAAAAGCAGCCAAATAAGCAAACAAAGAATCTCCCCCCAAATTTTGGGATGGGGAGCAGCTCCACCAGCATCCCTGAGAGTGGTGTTTGTGCCTGGAGAGCACCACAGGCAGAACACCTGGCAGGTTCTGGGCTTCTCCTGGCACCCCACACCAGGGCTGGGGGTAGGAGAGCTGCCCCAGTGCTGCCATGACTGAAGCCCCCACGCAGGAGGAAGGAGGGCTGGGCAGGTGCTGCTTCCACCCCATAACCAGAGGGACACACCTGAGCACCCCCAGGGTGTCTCCCCTCCTGGGGATCCCTGCCCATCCTGGGGATCCCTGCCCATCCTGCCCATCCCTGCCCATCCTGGGGATCCCTGCCCATCCTGCCCATCCCTGCCCTCCAGACACCAGGCCAGGACTGTACAGTGTTACCTGGAAGGACAAGGAGCCTCCTGCACCCAAGGGGAGCTCCCCTGCCCTGCCACACTTTGTTTCCCTCTTGAGAAAAGTCCCCCAGCACTGGTGATGCCTATCAAGCCTTCTATTTACAGAAGAATTAATTAATTACCCGAGGCAGTTTTCAACACAACAGTTGCTTCACGAAGCTGAAGTCAAAGGTTCTCCTGGCAGCATCACTGACAATCCTGCCACGGGGCTGACACAGCTCTGTGCAGCAGCCAGTGCAGAGATGGGAGGGGCTGCTCTTCTCTACACTCAAACTTCAAGGCAAAACAGAGATTTTTGGGTGCCAAACCCTCAAAACCAGAGGATTTCCTTCTTTCGGCCTCTGTCAGAGTAACCCCTCCTCGTTCTCCTCTCCTCCCTGTCCCTGTCTGGGGCATCTCCTGTTCCCAGCAGAGAGACATGGAGCTCTGGCAGGGGCTGGGGAGTTCTTTGAGCACCCACCACTTCATGGAGCATCAAACCCCCCAGTGAAGTCCATTTTCACTCTCAAACACCAGAACAGAGCCAAGGCCCTACACGGTGCTGCCCAAACACAGAATCATGGAATAAAGACTTTGGGCTGGGAAAGACCTGAAAGCCCACCCAGTGCCACCCCTGCCCTGGGCAGGGACACCTCCCACCAGCCCAGGCTGCTCCAAACCCCATCCAACCCGGCCTTGGGCACTCCCAGGGATGGGGCAGCCACAGCTTCTCTGGGCACCCTGTGCCAGGGCCTGCCCACCCTCCCAGAAGGGGCTCTCCAAGGCAAGGCTGAGCCAACCCATCCCTCAGCTTGTATTTTATGGTGTCCCAATGACTGCAACTGGTCAGCCCTCAACATTTTGTTGCAGGATAGAAAACAGTCCCTGAAACCCTCTGAAATCACCCCAAACCCTCTGAGGGTCATCAGCACAGGGAAGGGCAAACTGCTCCAAGTCCCACAGGGCTGAGGAGCAGATGCCACCTCACTCCTGTACTGCATGTGGGATACTGGGAGTAGGGACAGGAGGAGGGAAATGATCCTGGACAGCAAAGTGCAGGGAAATGAAGCAAGGGATGCAACTGGGGTGTTCAGTCTGGAGCACAGAAGGGTCCAGGAACACCTCAGAGCCCCTTCCTGTGCCTAAAGGGGCTCCAGGAGAGCTGGAGAGGGACTGGGGACAAGGGATGGAGGGACAGGATAAGGGGGAATGGCTTCCCAGTGCCAGAGGGCAGGGATAAGTGGGATATTGGGAAGGAATTCTTGGCTGGCACGGGGTGGCAGAGAAGCTGTGGCTGCCCCAGCCCTGGGAGTGTCCAAGGCCAGGTTGGAGCACCGTGGGCTGGTGGGAGGTGTCCCTGCCCATGGCAGGGGGTGGGATGGGATGGGTTTTAAGGTCCTTCCAACCCAAACCACTCTGGGATTCTGAGAACAACCCAACACACACAAGGTGACCAAAGGCAACGAGTCCCTTATCAGACCCTGCCAGGGCTGCTCTGCCAAGGAGGGTGTGAAAATAAAAACTGTTTTAGCACTGGGGGAGCGAGGCTGGACATGGGACAGTGAAGGGCAAGGCAAGAGCAGGAAGCACAGAAAGCTGTCCCTGTAACCACAGCCCAAATCAGCACTGCTGGGCTGGCAGAGCAGCAGGAAAACAAAGCAGAGTTACCCAGAGAGCCCTGTGTGCATATAAAATAATATATAACATTCCCCTCACTTATTCTTTGAAGTCATCAGACAGATTGAGGCAGAGCAGCATCCCCTGCACCACACATGCTGTGCTTGGCAGTCCCTTTCAGCACGCTCAGATATAATTGTAGTTTTAGATCCATCACAAAGACATCCAAGAACATCACCATGGAAAGGGCGTCAGGGCTGCTCAGGAGCTCGAGCTTTCCTGCAGCCACAAGCTAAACCTGACTGGCACAGGCCTGCATGTCACCCAAAGAGGTGGATTAGAGCTGGCATTTCCCTGTCTGAGGGCAGAGCAGGCTCACAAACTCATGAATTTGGGAGAATCACCAACTAGGACCAAATAACTGAGCATGTAAAGAGTAATCTGTGCCCTTTTTAAAAGATGAGCAAAGAAGACTTGCAGTGCTTGAGATGGTTAAGCAGGGAGTGAACAGTCACAAAATGTACCTGTAAGGGATGGATGGACAAAAACCAGGAGCAACTGGGTAAAAACCCATCGCCAACTTCTCATTTTCTAATTTAATAAGAACAGAAATGAGGAACAAAGGGATGCAAGTGGCAGCAAAACAGCCCGGGAGTGTTACAAAGGACACTGAGGAAAGAACTCACAGTAAATCTGTGGGGGCTGATAAGGACATTGCAGGGCTTCACTTCCACCAGCTTCCCCCAAACCAGTCTGAGCTGGTCTCAGAGCCAGGGCAGGGCCTGGGTTTTGCTGCCCTGGGCTCGAGGCAGCCCTGCCTGGGGGGAGTCTCAGCCCCAGCCACGCCAAAGGCTGCCCAGGCTGCCCTGAGTGGGACCCACTGCAGGAATGGCCTGAGGGGTCCCAGAGGGACAGGCACAGCCCTCCCAAAGCCCACCCCCCAGCCCAGCCAGTGCCCCTGGGCTACACACACTGAGCTGGGGAGGAAAAGCTCAAATCAAGCTGTCAGAACTGCATAACCCCCTGCTGGGCAGGACCTTCCCAGGAGCCACCACCAGCTCCTCTGGAAGGGGAGACAGAGGCAGGAACAAACTTCTCCCAGGGAATGGGGACAAAGGTTTTTTAATTTAATTGATTTTCTGACTTGGTGTTTTTCTGAATGAGCCAAGCAGCCCCTCAGTAACACTGAGCTGCCTGGTGGTCCCACAGACACTTCCACAAACATGGACTGCCCAATCCTGTGGACAAGGGGAGGTGTCAAAGCAGCAAAGTCCTTGTGCAGGTACTTTGTGCACTCTGAGCTGTGTAGCTGTGAGCAGCAGGGCATAGACAAAGCAAACAGGGAACACAGAATCATGGAATCACTGAATGGTTGGGTTGGGAGGGACCTCAAAGCCCACCCAGTGCCACCCCCTGCCCTGGGCAGGGACACCTCCCACCAGCCCAGGGTGCTCCAAGCCCCGTCCAACCTGGCCTGGGGCACTCCCAGGGCTGGGGCAGCCACAGCTTCTCTGCCCAACCTGTGCCAGGGCATTTCCAGAACAATCATTTCCAGGATGCTGGAATGTTTCCTACCAAGACACACCTTTCTCAGGTTTGAACACTGGGAGAGCACCACCTCTCCCAGAGCACCTTTCCAGTCCCTCCCCCACCTCCAGGTCCTGCCTGCACAGCATTAAGCATTGTGAGATGAAATGTAAAAACTCCCATTTCCAGAGGATGTTTATCATGGCCTTGACCTGATTCTCCCATTGCAGGAGCAGCTCTTGTGTTCTGTGCTGGAGGGCAAGGGCAGGGCCATGGCCAAACACACCCCAAACCCAACAGAATGACCTGCACATCCAGGGTTTTACTTCTCTTTGCACCCACCATAATGCCTAGGGTGTTTTCATACCCAGTTCAGGCTGGATTTGGCAGCTCAGCAGCATCACCCTCCTGAGCCCTGACCAGCAGTGGCAGCTCAGCCTCCCCCTCCCTCCAGCCACTCCCCACCTGGTGCCTTCAGTCCTTTTGAGCCAACCCTGCAGGGCCTGGGTGGGCCAGGCAGGGATGGCAGAGCCCTCATCCCTCCCACGGGCAACAAGAAATCCCTGCCTCCCTTTCCCCACGCCTGTGGCTTTCCCTGCTGCCTCCCCATGGGAACCAGACTAAGGCTGTCCCTGCCTGACCTCCTGAGACTGCCCTGACAGCTCCTGAATCCCGAGCCAGCCTGCAGCCAACCTGCCAGAGGAGCAGCAGACTGGGAGAGGCGAGGCCAGGAATCCTTCAGGAGAAATGAGCCACGGGGCAGAGCGAGCCTCGGATCGGAGTGACGCTGCTGGAACGGCGTCAGCACGAGCTGCAGAGCCATCTGGCTCCTCACAGCCCCCTGGCCCAGCCCCAGGCACGGAGCAGGGAGGGGACACCAGGGGGATAGGGCACCATTCCAGGGGCAGGGGGGGCTGGAGGATACGATGGCTCCCCAAAAAGCCTGTTGGATGACCAGTTGTCAAAGTGACTCCAAAGCAATGGGTTCTGCCATGGGTTAGCACAGAGCCCAGGCAGGAACAAGGGACACTGTGCCGGGCACACCACGGAATGGATTGTCCCCGCAAGGAAACCAGGCAGGGAAGAGCCAGGAGCACGTGTTGGCTCCACAGTGTGTGCAGGGAAGGGGCCCACGAGCAAATTATGGACTCAAAAGCACAGATATAACTGTGTTTATGACAAAAAAAGGAAAAAGTTTTTGAGCTTTAAAAAATAAAAACCTCCCACCATAAACCAAACAACAATCCAAACAACCAACATTTCCCCCCATCCAGCCCCCACCCACTGCCCCTCCTCATCTCCTTCAATACATCTGCCTTCTCTATGCTTTGTCCTCCTAAAGGTCAGGGGAAGAGAAATTAAGAGGGCAAATGAAATTAGGACTAAAGGAGGAGGGAGAGAGAGAAAGGAAAAGGTTGGAAAAACAAAGTCTGAACACAGTTGAAACTCCTGCATGTTACAAAGAGCATTTATTTCTCCAGCGAGAGTTCCTTGCTGTTCTTTCTTCCCTCTCAAGAGACCTTTAGCAATTCCATGGCCTTTTAAATGGGGTATTTCAAAGAAATATCAACCTGAGAATCCCAGAGTGGTTTGGATTGGAAGGGACATTAAAGTTCATCCATTCCCACCCCCTGCCATGGGCAGGGACACCTTCCATAGCCCAGGGTGCTCCAGCCTGGCCTTGGGCACTCCCAGGGCTGGGGCAGCCACAGCTTCCCCACAGCCCTTTCCACTCCTCCAGCTGAGACCAGGCAGTGACCACAGGGATCATGAGGAGCTCCAGACACCAAGGGCTGTTCCCCTGGACAGCCCTGGGTGCTCAGGGATCCTGGTGGAGATCCCAGAGGTGATCCCAGAGGTGATCCCAGAGGTGATCCCACTTCTCCCAGTGCAGCAGCTGCTTTGGCAGCTTCTGGAACTGGGCCTTGCCCAGAAAGAAACAGCACTGACCCAAACCAGAGTCACATCCCAGCTCAGGGCAAGTACTGATGATTTTTTTTTTCTGAAGTATGTTTAATTCACATGGTTTTTGATTAAAATTTAATAAATTAAATTTCAGATGAGAGATCTGAACATGCCTTCAGAATCAGCTTAAAACCCTCGGTGAGCTCCAGCAGAGGCTCCAAGATTAAAGAATCCTCACAGAGATCCTGTCCATCATCCCAGCACAACATAAATCCCACCCAGCAATCCAGGCACTCCAGGCCTGCCTGCACACTGCAGGCTGCTCCCAGCTCCCAATTTCCCAGCAAAAAAAGGAGGGGAAAAAAAGGAAGAAGGGAAAGCAGAGCACAGAACAAACCAGCAGAGCAGGCAGGGAGGGCCCAGAGCGCCGGGATCACCTCGCCTGCACATCCTCCATGGAAAAAGGGATAATCCAGATTTGACCTAAATGCTGCAATCTCTGGATGCAGCAGCAAACCCTCCCAGTGCCCACTCCAAACCCAGCAGCCATGCCCGGGGTTCAGCACACAGAGCCCCCTCCTGCCCCACAGCCCTCCCAGCTCCCGCTCCAGCCCTGATCAATATTTCCTGTGCCCCAGCACAGACTGCCCTGCAGGCAGCCAGGCTGGGAGAATAAAGCAGGAGCCATAACTCACTCAGAGTAGCACAGCCCTCCCTGCACAGCTTTACAGGCTCTCACACGGGCAGGGTTATTAAATATTTACACCCCAGCGTGGCTGTCACGGGGCCTCCGCTGGGCAAATGTGCCATGTGAGTGAGCTTTAATTACCCCAGCCCTGATTGCTTCCAGAGGGTCATCTCACCCAGCCGGGCTGTGATGGAGAGGCTCAAACCCCCTCGGGGTTGTGATCTGCCTCCTCCTGACCTCGGTGAATCCGGATCCCCCGGGGTTGGAGGGCAGTGGTTACAGCAGAGCATCATCCCTGCAGTGCCAGCTCCTCACAGAGCCCACACCCCGCCAGGGCTGTTTCCTCTTGTCACAGAGTCAGCCGAGCAGTGTTTGCTCTGCTCAACAGTGACAATATTGCACGGGCTGGCAAGGAGGGAGGGCTCCCTCTCCCTCAGACATTAATTAGCTCCCACTGACCAGAGTGTGCCCAGTAACACACCCAGAGCCCATGGGAGCAGCTCCCACGTCCCGCCCCGAGCTCCGGGTTCCTCCTGTGGCTCAGCCAGGGCTGCAGCAAAACACCCCCCATGCCCAGCGCCCCCTGCCCACCCCGGGCTCAGCTGCTGCTGCCACCCAGCCCCACAGCCCCGGGGAAGCTCCAGGCACCCCCTCATGGAGCTGCTGGGTCCGTCGGGAGCCCCACGCAGGGTCCCACAGGGCACCCCACCCTGGCTGCACCCTGCAGAATTCCCACCTCTGGCAACAACCAGGAATATCCCCAAGGAGCATCCAGTCCAACCCCTGGCCCTGCAACAATCCCACCCTGTCCCTGAGAACATGGTCCAAATGTTCCTGGAGCTCTGGCAGCCCCTTCCATGGAAAGGAGATGTTGGGAATAGAGACAAGTTCATATAAACAGATGAGAAGAACTTCCAAGGCTGCTGTATGAGGGGAGCAGAGAAGTTTGCAACCACCAGAACAAGGCTGCTGCCATCAGAAGGAGGCAGGAACCTTCTCTCATCCCACAAAAACTGAAGGTAGGGTTTTCCATGCTGAAGAGATTGAAATACAGGTGATTTCAACTTCTTTGGTGTTTACTGATGGCAAAGGCTGCAAGAGCAACCAGAAGCACAGAACCTCCAACCATGGAGAAATCAAATAAGCTGGAACACTTCTCGTGGGAAGAGAGGACTGAGAGGGGATGTGCCAGTTGCCCACAGAGTGACAGAATAACAGGATGGTTTGGGTTGGAAGGGACCCCAAAGCCCACCCAGTGCCACCCCCTGCCATGGGCAGGGACACCTCCCACCAGCCCAGGTTGCTCCAAGCCCCGTCCAGCCTGGCCTTGGGCACTCCCAGGGCTGGGGCAGCCACAGCTTCTCTGCCCAACCTGTGCCAGGGCCTGCCCACCCTCACAGCCAGGAATTCCTTCCCAATATCCCATCTAACCCTCTGGCAGTGGGAAGCCATTCCCTCTGTCCTACACCTCCATCCCTTGTCCCCAGTCCCTTTCCAGCTTCAGAATGGAAGTGAAGCTGGAAGTTCCTCACCAGCTTTGCTCTCCTCCACAGCTTCCCCCTCCTCTTCCAGTCCTGAGTGAGTCCTGCCAGCAGGGCAGGAATGGGCAGGGATCCCACAGGGCAGGACACAAACAGGCAGAGCTCTCCATGCCATGGTCAGCTGAGCTCCCCAGAGGGGGCTGCAGATCCTCAAAGCTGCTCACACCTCTGACAGTGCCAGGGAGGAGAAATCCAGGAGGTGTCACTGAACAGAAAAACCCATTCCCAGGTCATGTCATCCCAAAGCCAGATACCCAATGGGACTGGGCAAGTGTTGAGGAGGGACAAAGTGCACACTGACCCTGCTGATTTGCTCCAGAGGCACTGGCTGGCCTTGGCCACCCCTGGAGACATGGCCAGGGGGTCTGAGGGCCTTTGGTGTGACACCACACAGCAGCTGCTGCAGTTTATTAGTCAAGAAACCAAACCCTCCTTCTATTGAGGGAGAAAACCAAACTCTCCATCCACTGAGTGAAGAAACCCTACAGCTATTAGTGAGGAAACCCTACATTTATTCAGTGTAAAACCCCTATATCTATTGGGGGAAGAAACCGAATCCTCCATCTCTTGAGGGAGAAAACCAAACCCCACATCTACTGGTGAAGAAACCAAACCCTACATGTACTGAGTGAAGCAGCAGAGGACTCAGCTCTGTCTCCTGCTCTGTTAAAAGCCCTTCTAGAACAAAGCACACCCAGGGCCAACAGAACCAAGCAAACACCTAGAAAATGTTCCCTGCCCTCACCTGAAGGACACAAACTGTGCTAAGACAAGTCCTGCTGCTGGGGGTGAGAGTTTGAGCCATGGGGGGAAACAAATGAAAGCACAGAATCCCACAGGCTGGGGCTGGAAGGGCCCTCTGGGTCCAAGGCAGGGTCACCCACAGCAGGTGACACAGGAATGTGTATCCAGGAATATTTGAGCAAACACAGACCAATCACTATACTCTGATTTTTGCCCCAAAGCCCCACAACCAGCTGAGTGACAAACCCCCTCCCAGAGACTGTGATTTATCCTGCAGGGCCCTGTTGGGAATGAAGATCCTCACAGAAATGGGCTGTGCATCTCTGCCTTGTTAGAGGCCCTGGAATTGCCACCATCCCTCTAAATCCCCATTTTTCCCCAAGTTCAGGTCTCTGAGTGCTATTTGTGCTTGTTGCACTTCATTTACACCTCGCTGGCAGTGCTCTTACAGTTTGAACAAGGCTTAAAGACACCTTGAGGGGCAGCAGACCAGAACCCTGTAAAAGATGAGAAGCTCAGGCACAGGAAAAACTCATTCCCTTCCCTGAAAACCACGTGGAAGCAGCAGCAGCAGCTGCAGGATCTGCTCTTCCCAATTTCTCTGTGACACACACGGCTGAGCACACAAAAACATCCCCTCCAACTGTGAAAGGCAGGGATGGAAACTGAAATAATTCACAAGCTCAGGAGCACTAAAGGTTTGTTTAAGCAACTCATCAAAGCAAAGGCACGTTCTCTGATGGTGGCAACAGTTTGGGGCTTTCTTTGGGTTTCTGCTTCTCCCCACGTGCACTGGAGCTACAGACCAAGCTTTAAGGTGACTCCAAGAGCCCCAAAGCTCCAGGTCTCCAAGCTGGGACACAAGACCCTGGAGCAGGCTGTTTCCCTGCTCTCCAGGCACTGCTGGATGGTGTCTCACAGGGATGGACACACACAGTGCCCTCTCTCCTCGCCCCAGCTCAACAGGAAACAGGTATTTACATTTATTCAGGCCAGAGTGTGTTCCCACAGCATCTCCTGGAGCAGGAGGAGGACAACAAGAAGGTATCCAGGTGTCCCCAGGCACCTACTGAAAGGGCAGGTCTGGCTCTCCTGCTTTTCCCCCACAGGCATGTCCCCAGTTGTCCCTTTTACCAGCAGGACCAAAGGCAGGTGAGGTGACTGTGGGGCTGAAGTGGCAGAAAGTGGCCTCTTCTCTTTTGGTTTTGGGGGGATGTGGGGGTGGTTTTGTTGGTTTGGTATTCCTGGGGGTGGGCACGGTGGGGATTTTTGCCTCAGTGCATTCCCAGGGAGCAGCCAAGGGATGTTCCTGGCACAAGGAAGGGGAGCAGTGTGGGGTCAGTCACTGGGAACCGGCTGGGAGAGGCAGCGAGGGCAGTGTCAGCCCAGGGGACAG
>VXBX01006167.1:0-41966 GCA_013400415.1 Scytalopus superciliaris
GGGGTGTCCGTGGAGAAGCCCCAGTACATGCTTTGTTGGTAAAAGAATAAAATTAACAAAATTACTGATCTGACTGAGCTAATGCCTTTTTGTTTAAACAAAGGTACCAAGAATGTTTCCAGTCTAAAGTATTACTGCTGAAGATAAACTTTGAATAGATTGCAAATATTTTTTACAGTGAAAATAATAATTTGAAAATATTGTCTGAAAACTATAGTTATTGAGCATTTTGCAGCCTTCCAATGTTAATTTAAATCCAGTCCTGAAGCTTTATAGAAGGAAATTTACACTCTCATTCATATTCTACGGCTTTGTAACAGTTCTGAAGCCAGCTTATTGGGTTATGTTGTCATTAGCAAAATTGACATTATAGAAACGCCTACTAACATGTATGTCCAAAATTGCTGATATTCTGGACAAAAAAGCCACAGGTGTTTCAAACTCACCATCCCAAAACTGCACTATTTCTGATATAACCTGGAAAATTATGATATGCATATAAGATACACTTTGAAATTCACATTCAATTTCAATTTAGCTCTTTTAATTATTAATTTGTTGCAGGCTTTAACTGCATGGGCAGTGAAGCTTGTGGTTAATTATTTCTGGGTCTGTGATCTAATCCCTTACATCCTCTCTGAGGTCTTCTGTCATATTTGTCAGCTCAGTGCAGGTGGCTTATTGATAAGGGTAGGTAGCATGGATCAATAGGAACAGCAAAAGGTTGACACTATCCACACTGCCCACTCTCCAAAGTTTCTCTTTGGAAGAGCTCTAGTCCCATTCCACAGACAGATGCATATTTGTAGCTGAAAAGCAATTCACTCCTCAAGCATCCCTCCCAGTTCAGTATCAACTGAAATTCATGTGCTCAGATGCTTCATTTTACAAACCAAAGACACAGCAAGTGGGGGCAAGGGGGAAATTAATTTCCAAATTATGCAGCATCTGGGATTTTGTCCCAAATGATGTCATATCGTAACAGGAACTTGTATTTGGGGAACTAAATCAAGATTTGAAGGTGAGATTCAGTTCCAGGTTGAGATATCAAAATGTTGAGAACTACAATCAACACCTACACTTCTTTACTTTTAATAGAGGTTCCACTGACTAGTGGCAATATCCATGAATTAACATGCAAAATATAAACTTATTTCACATGCAGACACTTTAATTACAAACAGTCTCTAGAATAAAAGCTTTTCTTTCCTCCCTGGTCCTCCTGACTACTAGCTTGGTTAGAATCACTCTTTCTGACTACCAATGATCAAAATTGTCCTGTATTCTTTATTATATTTCCTCAGTACTTTATGTATTAATGCTTCCATAATGAGCTGCAGGTTGGTATCTGATATATTCTGGGGTTGCATTTGTCTTTGCTACATGATTCTATTAGTTCGGAGTCACATCAACTACTTTTCTGAGTCTAGTGCTCAGTTATCAAAGCTCTCTTGTTTGAAATGCTGACCTTGCTGTGTCAAAGAACTGTATATTTAATCAAATTTTTAGCAGCCTTTTTTTATCCTGGTAATTTTGAAAAATAAAATGATAGTGCAAAAACCAATTTTTCTTTCAGAAAAAGAAAATTCACTTATGTTCAACTAGTTTCTTAACAATCTTTAATTTCTGTGTTAAACCTATTTAACCAGTCATGTGAATTCCAGCATGAAAATCATGCTTGAAATCCATGGAAGGTCAAATCTGCTTTTATTTTCTCTAGAAAATATTTCTTCCTATTAAATATTATAAACCTTTAATCTAATTCAGTGTACTTTAGTTAAATCATGTTGAATTTTAGCTCACATCTATTTGCTATCATATCTTGATTATTCTTTCCAAGTAATTACTGCTAAAATCTTTGTTGAAATTGATCTTAAGCAAACAGGCTTTTGACATCAAGACCTTAACACTCATCTCTTTTTTTGCATGTTATTAGACAGAAGACTCTTTTCTGCAGAGACACTAATTTCAAATGCCAATTTTTTTAGAGACCCTGCATGGACAACATCTCCTTTTTGTGATTATAATGAGTTTTTCTTATATTTAAATACAATAATCTCCAAAATATCATCTTGATCTCTCTTTTTTTTTTCTTTATTCGTTCATCTGTCATCATCTTTTCCTCGGTTTCTAATTAGTTAATAATTCAGGGTTGTGTTTTTTCCTGAACTACCCTTAATTCTGCCCCAACCCCATTCTCCTCTCTTTGCTTCCCTTTTACTTATGAAGGTAAAAAACCTTTTGCTATGCTATTTTCTTAATAAAATATGTAGACATACTACACAGGTGGTCTCTCTGTGACTGAGAGATATTGGCAGGGAAGGAGGGGAAGTCTATGTTCCTGCTGTGTGCAGCAAGCGTTATGTGAATAAATAAAGCATTTCAGTTTGCATCATAACCAGGCCTCTGGCTTTTTTCCAAAACAGAAAAAAAAATAATAATAATAATAAAAAAAAAAAAAAGGGACAGATGAGTGCTAGGCACTTTACGGAAAGTATTAATTTCTGAGTCAAATAATTCACCAGCAAATGTGTTTGCAATTCCTTTGATTGAGCAATTACTCTTTTCTTCATGGATAGCAAGAGGTTTTAGCTAAACAGAAATGTAATTGATAATATACATAAGATTCATTAGCTAAACTTCCATATGTATCTAACCTTCTTTTCTTCCAATCTCAGAATGAAAAACAGTTTTCTATCAGGACTTAAACTGTGTATAAGCTTTTATAATTTGCAAACACTAAAGGAATGTCATTTCATTTGTCTGATCTTGACAGTATATTGATGAAAACTATTACTGTTCTGCAAAGACTATTGTTATACAAATGATAAGATGTCCTCAGAGCATTGAACACCTTGATAGGAACATTGAACATCTTGATAGGAAAACAAAACTTACATCATGAGAAAATGAAGGAAACTTGCATCCCTGTCAATTTCAAAAGCAAGTGTTTCTTCAAAGGTGTAATATATCATAACAAAATTTCATGCCCTTTTATTTGCTGGGAAAAAATCCAAACCCTCAAACTCTGAGGCATTTGCTTAATATAATTATGTTTTCAATAAAATTACTTTTAGACAAATAATGACTTAAATAACAATGTATATTTGTTTAGAGGAAGATGGGAGATGCATTCTCAGGTTTCACTAGGGAACCTGAATGTTGACATGTCCTTCCTCTGCCCTGTTCACTTTTGAAGCTATTATTTCCTTCTATCTCTCTGCTGAGAGCAGTGAGTGGTTTCACACCTGAAGTGAACAGAAGCACATTTTTCACTGGAATGAAATTCTGTTTTCTCCACCTCAACTTTTATAAATGTCAGATGACAAACCACCATTTTTCCACAGAGTCAGAAAACAGCGAATATTATTCTTTTTCCTGAGGAAAAAAAAAAAAAAAGGAAAAAGCAAAAAAGATATGCAGTCTCATAGTAGTGATTTAGTTTGAGCACATTATTAAATCTTAAGCCTTTGGCAAATCATTCCTAGTATAAATCAAAGGTACGTCAGCTTTGCACATTAACACATCCAACTTAGAAAGGGAATTCCTTCCCTTTTTTGGCTGTTGAAGAGCCCAGCACAGACCTGTTGAAGGTACCATATTCCTGGTTAAATACTTCTCAAGATTAAATCACAACCTAAATGACTTCTGATCATGGACTCAACAGGAGTCTCCCAACAGAAGGAGTGTCAGTCACTACTGTAACAAATAGAAAGTCCTCTCTGGCAAGGTATATCTAAAATCCCAGCCATCACTGTGGAAGAGCCACCCACTTACTTAGGTCTTACCTTAGTTTTCAAATACAGGAAAAGGAAGGACTCCATCTCCTCCTCCACTTCTATGGGATTATCTGCTTTTGGTATCCCAGCCTCCTGATGGGTTTTCAGTCTACATCTCCCAAGACCTTTGAGAGAGCTGTAAGCACTATGTAACCTGGGAAGGGATACACAAGACCTGCAAGGGCGTGGCTTAAATGCCATGCAAGAGGTGCCACTTTCCTTTTAGGCTTGTGGTTCTCTGTTAGGGAAGGAGCAATGATAATTTACTGCTCTTCCAGGACTGCTACTTTAAGATAGAATAAATTCAGGTTCTTTGTCATCTTAGAATAGCAAAAAAGTGTTAATTTTCATGCAACTTCATGGACTTTATGATTAATATTTTGTAAACAAAGCCAAAATTCTAAACTCCTAAATGTGAATGGTTGAACAACATTTCTCATGAGATGCTTCAGTGGGGTTACTTGCCAAAAGATGCAGTGGTGCTGCAATCACACAGACTCAAAGGTAAAAATAGAAGCCAATCTACAATAAAGCAGAAATTGTTCAAGTCCCTTTGCTTCTCTGTGTAGCAGTGCCATAAATCATATTTTGACCAGATACAATTAATTTAATGGGGTATTTTTCTGATCCGCTTTTGCATTTTGCGTCCCATTCTTCTCAGATCTGATTGCTAAGGTCATTTTTTTTATAAATGGAATAGCCTGTGCTTGATATTGAAATGTGATTTGACAGTAATATAGCAGTGAAACTTTAAAGACAAATTATGAAGGATTACCTGTTTTACATTTTCACAAAACTTTCATTAAAATTCACTACTAATAAATACTAATAAATGTCTAAGGATATTAATTCACTGATACTTCCATGACAATTATGAATTCAGGAAGGAGGAGCAAAATGGGTTTATTGAAATCCTTTTGAAACAGAAGTTAATCCAGCTATTCTCTTTGTCATACCTTTTCGAGGGAGGCAACAGTCCTCAGTCCTGTTTATTATTTCTAAAAGATATCAGCATGGAATTTGGCTACTAAGATGGGAGAGGTATTTATATACTTATCTATTTATCCTTCTCAGGATAACTATTCTTCCACATGGGAGCCTGCGAATACTGAATGCTTCCAAGTCTGATGAAGGACGGTACTTATGCCAAGGTGTAAATGTATTTGGATCTGCAGAAATCATTGCATCAGTATCTGTTAAAGGTATGAAGAAATAATTTAATGATAACAATGATTTCTCTTGACTACTATTTTAATATTACTTAGAATCCCCAACCAACCATACAACAGGATTGTAGAAGCAGAACAAAAAAGCATTTCCAAGGTAAGGGGACTAAACTCCATCTGGGCAAATGATGTATTCCTACATCAGATTGCATACTCGAGCTGTTACAGCATGGATGGGTCTAAAGAATTAGTATCTAGATATTAAATTGCTCAAATTATACATAATTCAATATCCCTTTTAACATATTTTAGCTTCAGGAACTCTCTTAACCCTATCTTTTTCTGCATGGGAACAAATCTTTGGATTTAAGTAATAACTGTACCGATATAAAATATAAAGATAGTTCCTTAGAAGAGTAGCAATAATCAAACCACTGAGGTGCAGTTCACTTCTAAACCACTTTTTTTTTTTTTTTCATTTTTCAGCTGACTTCATATGTGATCATAGATTTTGTTTGTAGGTGGTCAAGTCTTTTGATTTAATTTTTCAAGTTTCTTCCTATATTTAGTAATCCAGGAAACATCCATTTTTATTTTATGTGACAAAACGGACATTTTCATGCAATCACAATATTCCAAGTTCTGTAGCCTTAAAAAGAAAAATCAGTCATTTTTCCTGAAACTAATAAAATTAATTAATTAATTAAATCCATCTCAGATGTCCTATAGATTGTTGTTTAGGATTCTGCCTTGTTGCTTCCATGAAACTGTCTGTACCTTCTGATACCAACTACCATATCTCAGTGTACACTATGAATATAGTTCAGTATTTGACAGTGTGTATTTGAAACAAACAGTAAACGTAAGCTCTGAGTAGACTAAGCAGTACTTGATCATATTATTTGGCACTGTAAGTAGGCTTCATCTAAATGTTTCTAATACTTCTATATTTCAAGAACCTACAAGAATAGAACTGACTCCCAAGAAGATAGAGTTAACAGTTGGAGAAAGCATCGTCCTCAGTTGCAAAGCCCTTCACGACAACACGCTTGATGTCACTTTCTATTGGACTCTCAATGGGCAGCCAATTGACTTTGAAAAAGAAGGTGGACACTTTGAAAGCATCAAGGCAGTAAGTAACCATGCGCTTGTCATCTGTGTGCTGTGAACTGATAGAAATTTGCATGCTTTTATATGTCTCCCATTTACCAAATTCTGGCCAAATTGAAAGAGATCTGGTATCAGTATCCCTGGAAAGAAATATTAGCTATAATAGGTGCAAAGTGCAGGTCACCAGAATCATTCCAAGTAGTATTTACCAAGAAGATATTAAGTTTAAAATTACGCATCCTGTTATTAGTGAGGTATCCGGTAATATTTGTGAGGGAACCAAAAGGAGTTTTCATCAAAACCTACTTACATTCTTCTGCTGATTTTAATATAGAAAGGATGCTGCTATAAGCATTGATGTCTTTCTCACAGATCACATGACTGTTGAAGTTCTCTTACCTCCCAGTGCTTTATTTGCTTAGTGTGTATTTTAACATCTGAATAGCAAGGACTATATTTTATTTATCAACTTCCCTGTATGAGGTACGTTCTAACTGTGCAAACATTATTTAAGTCAGTAAGAATCATATGGGAAAAAATATTAATACCAATTTCAAATATTACTACTTGATTCTAAGAGTTTCATATGATCAAACAATCTGATAAAGTAATTCAAACTTGTCTCATGTAAAATGGTCTGAATTTTTCTTAGTAGAAATAAATCTTTTAATGTGAACAAGTTTAGAAATAGAATCTACAGTAATTTAGTTCAATCTTCTCACTAATGAAATGTAAATCAAATGTCCATGCTATGTTATCAGGGAGAAACGAAGTTCACAAAAGTCAGGAAATTTTAAAACTTAATGTATGTAATTTGACTACAATGTAGCAAAGTTAACTTCATTAAAAATCTTCTCAGCTGCAATCAATTTATTCTTCTGCTTGCCTTTATGCAAGTCATACTGTATTCACTTGGTGGTGGATTTGCTTTTTAAAATTTGATTTTGCTTCAATAAGCCTTTTAATTGAACTAATTTTGCTCTTCTGAACAAAACATTTTAAATTGTATGAGTTGATCCTGAACAAAATGCTTTTTAATGGAGTATATTTAAGAAAAATTATATCCTTTGTGTGCATATAGTCACAGAATTATACATCCTTATTTTCTGCACACACTGATACTTTGTCAGATAAAAATATGTTCAGGTTTGCCTGGGTTTTGTTTATTCATCTTAAAGCCTGACAGATTGAACATTATTTGAATGGGTTCTGTTAATAACAAAACCACTGTAAACCTCTCATCACTGGTTGCATTACTCATACTTTCACTGTGGCAGACCCAGGTGTTAAGTATGATGAGCATCCTGATGCTTAATGCAGTGTTCTAAAAGCTATCACCAACGTAACATTTATTTGGGCTGTAGATAAATTTTCACTTGCTAAAATTGCAGGCTTGCTAGCAATTACAATTAAAAGGAAAAGCTTCTGTTAAAAATCTGTATTATTTTGCTTGTTTTTAAAGTGTATCTGTAGCTTTTGTAACAAAAAAAATTTAGCATTTTTCATACCGAGAAGTAATTTTTATACAAATTGAAGGTGTATTTGCTGTTATTCACTGAGCTATCAAGGATTTAGTACCTATAACAATTTAGGTACTTCAAGGATTTGCCTGGCAAAAAAGAAAAGTGTAGTAAGAGTGTCAGTTCCATAAAGATGTGCATGAAGGGACTATTAAAGAAAAGGGACCAACTGAGCTCTACTGGCCTGACAGCCACAGACTGCAATCTAAGAAAGGAAAACATTCCACATGTTGTGTATATGTAACTCCATGGTACACTTGGCAGAAGAACAATAATGCAAAGGGTTATATAAACCCAGAATCCACTGGCATCAGTGAAGTCTTACTTTGTCCAACAAAAGATAACATTTTAGGGTCTTTAGGGTCTTGTGAGGGATAAACAGTTTCGCACAGAAGTCTGAATTTCCAAAATTTCCTTCTAGTTATAAAGTGAGCACATGAGCACAGAAAATAGGGACCTATTTATTTTTTTTTAGGATAACTTTGGGTTTCTCTCCACTGTGCTAAATCTAGAAGTCCTGTTCAAAATTCTATTCAAAATTTTCTTTTCTAAGATCATCACTGACCTTAATTTTTTCATGGAGGCATCCCTTTTCTATCTAAAACCATCTGATTTTGTCAGTAGATTTTCATCCTACTATTATCATTCCAACTCTGTGTTTGAAAGGTGATACTGGTTTTATGGCAGCCAAGCAAAATGATTTACTGTGGTTATCCACAGCCTGGTAAGCAGCAGCATTGCTCTTGTGTCCCTCACCTTGACCTGCATAAGTACTTTTCAGACTCAGGAAAGTGATTTAGTCTCAATATCTCCTTGGTCTTTGATCTTAAGTGAAACTGCCACCGCGGGAAGCAATAAGCACAACTTATCATGTTATATTTTACAGTGGTCATTTGTTCACATGGAAGTGAATTGAAATCTGTTTCACTTTAAAAAGGCCAGATAAAGATCGGGCAATGCATTTAAGTACTGCCTAGCACTGGAGACTTCAATCTTACAACCTAGAACCTTTGAAAACGCATAAATTTGCACCTCTCCTAATATTTTCAAGCCACTCTTGGGGTTTTTCCAGTACTTTAAGCATATTTTAGAAGTTAAGATTAAAATTAGCTAAGCATTTTCTAAACAGGCAGCACTAAATTCTGCACTACATGGAATCAATTAAAACAGCAGGCTGTTAATAATAATGTCTTTGCTCTTTATCTGATGTAAATCCAAACAAGGCTAATTAAATAGGGAGTTTATTTAATACCTTCCTTCCTCGCCACATGCGGAAAAGAGCAATAGGTGTCAGAAGTCTTGTAGAAGATACATGTTCTGTGCACAGAGAATTTCTGTTCAGGGTAAAGTTGCCATATCCACCTTGTTGCTATCAATTTGTTTCACCGTTTGTCACAATCCATTCCTGCTCATGGAAGAGACTGAACATAGCCATTACTGTCCACTCAGATCTCCAGATATTTCAGCCCTATGTTCATTACCGGGTTTTGCCCATTTGTCAAGCTACAGAAGTTATATATTTGAGTGATCAGAAACAGTTTAAAAATAAAAAAAAAATAAAATCTTGTCTTTTGGTAATACAATTTCTTGTAAATTAGGTAGGGTACAAAATGGAATAAGGATTCCTGGAATCTGTGTTTTGTGACTGGTAACTACAAACCAAAATCCAAAACCAATAAAGAGCACAGTATAATATTGCACTTTACTGTGTGTTACTTCCAGGACATAAACAGTTCTAGTGAACTGATTGAATCTATATCATGCTGTGTTAGAAAGAGATGCTCGAAATAGTTCGTGGAATCGAACCACAAAATTGGTGCATGCAAGTGCTTGTGGTTTTGGCTATGTATAGAGAGTAAGGGAGAGAGATGAAAGTAATGTCTTATCATGTTTAGCTTGAGCAAAACAAGGCTGAAGGGGGACCTTATTGCCATCTACAGCCACCTGAAAGGAGGTTGTAGTGAGGTGGGGATCGGTATCTTCTCCCAACTGAAAAGTGACAGGATGAGAGGAGTTTGCCAAGTTTGACAGGGGAGATTTAGATTAGATATTATGAAAAAATTCTTCACTGAAAGTGTTGGTCAGGCAGTGGAACAGGCTGCCCAAGAAAGTGGTGGAATCACCAACCCTGAAATTGTTCATAAGGTGTGTGAATGTTGCAGCTGGGGACATGTTTTTGTGGTGAACACAGTGATGCTGGCTTGGACTCCATGATCTCAGAGGTCTTTTCCAATCTTAACAATTCTATGATCTCCTCTATTTAATTTTATTTTGGAGATATCAAATAATTTTGGAGAATGGGAGCCTCTTAACATTTCTGAATACCAATTTCTATTAAAAAATTATTGTAATAAATACAGTCATAATTTTTACACTGGTTTATTCTTTTAAGGTATTTTGTACCTTTCTTTGTTTACAAAAAACATTCTAACACGAAAAGTCTTGGGACAAATAAAAGATATTTCATGACAGTCCATTCTTTCCCCTGTTTACTTGCTGCTGATGGATCATTTAACTGCTTGGCACCGTGTTATCCTGGGCTATAACAGCACAGCTGATTGTTTGAACAACAGATCAATATCAGTCTTCCTAATGCTACAGCTTTCCATTTACAGCTCTGCTGCCTGTTTTACACTTGCAGATCTGCAGCCTTTCTCCCCAACTGCTGTGGCAGTATTTTCCAGAACTTCCCCAGCAGTATTTCTCCCTTGCAGTTCTTACACTGCTAATCTTGTGGTTTTGTTCTTGAAGCCTTGCACCTGCAAACCCCAATTGTGTTGTTACAGAGAAGCGTCATGAGAAGAAGCTCCCACTTTCCTGAAACTCACCCCTGCCTCTTGTCCCCTTTCTTAGTCTCTTCTTTCGTAAACCAAGCTACAGTGTGCAGTGAAGTAGATATTGGTCATATCAATACTTCATAAATATTATGCAGCTATATATGTACTCAGAAGCTTAACAATCAATCACTGTGCAACAACTGCTCTTAACTAACATATTCCAATTTACGTTAATAAATAAGAAGTTTAAGTAGGTCCCAAAGAAAAGATGACAACACTAGGAGGGAAAAAAAGTGATCATTATCTTTTTCACTGTCACCTACTACATTGGAGGGAGCCTCAAGAGGAGAATACTCCTTCTGGTGGGCCACCAGGAAGAGTCTTCCATTTTCCTTTTCTCTCTCTCCTCATTGAGCTCTTTTATTTCTCACTGAGTTGGCTTTCTTTGCTAGAGTTGGTGTGTGCCACCATCTATAGACCCTGCTAATAAATCTCTGGCCGTGTAAGGCTGTCACAACACTCTGTGCAGCAGATTAATGAAATCCCAATCATGTGTCTGCTTTTTGTGCTCCCTGTTTTGTTATCTTGTCAAAATGGCACACTTGTCCCATATGGATTTTGCTTTAATTTATGTTATCTTCTTCATTACTATCACCACCCTTCCACTCCAATCATATCTGTGCCACCATGCTCTTTCCTCCTCTTTCTGTGTCTTTGAACAGAAGCACAGGTATTGCATACTATTATGTCTCTTCTTCCTTTTTTCTCCTGGTGATAACATCTCTCATACAGAACATGAATTTAGCAACATGAGTGTAGTGGGCCTCTCTGTCCTGAAGCTTGCCATTTCTTATCCCATCTCTTTTCTCATTCCTCCCCATTCTCGATGCTTTTCCTATGTTTTCTTTAATCCCTAGATTTCACAGGACTACCCCAGTACATGACATACTACCTGACTTCTGATACTCATTAATCTTTGTCTTATTTTCTTCATTCTCTCAATTAAATTAATAAAATTCATTTACAGTAATTCAAGGTGCACTGAAGATGCACTTGCAGCATCTCAAGATGACTCAAATCCTCCTTATTCACTACCAAACCCATATCACTCTCTGACATACACTCAGACCCCAGTGTTCACTCAAAACAACTGTTTTCATAATTCTTGACTTGTCTGCTCAAAAATACTGCCACTGGAAGGGTCCACACTTTCCCTGGAAGATTCTTAGGACTTCACAGACCTGAAAACCATTCTTTTTAACTTCTTAGAGACAGGGAAAATGCAACTTACATTTTATTAGGTATCCTTCAGTGAACCTGCATCAACCTGAATACTGCTATTAGTACCATTATTAAATTACCACATACCATTAATCACAAAAAACATGATAACAATGATTTCATCTTCTTTGTTTCAAATGTGCTTATATGATTAAAAGACAAAACTCAGGATATAATTTTCCATTATCGCTGCATCAACTTGGAAATCTGCTGCTTCTTAGCAGATTAAATATTTGTAATTTGTAATCATCATAAGCAGTACACAGATGTGTGGGTGATGTGTTCAAACCCGAGAATTTGCATGAAATGGCACTTAAATTGTCCTAAACACAGTATGGACAAAATTTGTCTTGAAGCCAACAATCTATCATTATGTACATATAAATTGTCAGTATAATTTAAAATAAAATTGTGCTGCATTTTTTCACTTACTGTTGATGGTGCAAAGATAACATTGCCATGAGGTTATTCTGTATGATTATTAGTTTGCTTCAGATAAATTCACCAACAATAAACTCCATTGCTGTTCAAATATGGCAAAAATCAGCTGTCAAAAAAATTTTCAATTTAATCTAACTGAATTTCATTAATAAAGTCTGTTTTGCTAAAATAATGTACAAGTCAGGAATTCACTAACTCATGTGTTATATATAATAACACCCATATATTTTCAATAATCATTTAAATTGGATAAGATATCATGAACAGCCCAGGTCATTTTTGTTTAGGATCAAATCTCAGTCCTGTTTGCTTGCACATCGTTGTTTTACTGTTCTCAGTTTATAATGAACATAACCCTTTTCAGGCTTTTAGTGCCTCCCAAGCATTCTCCTGTATAGAACCCACTTTGTAGGAAAGCATCCTCACCTCTCACTGTCAAGCCTCGATAAAGCCCTGTAGTAATAGTAAAGGAATTACTCAAACACCCCTTAGACTTTCATCATGAAATCTTCCCTGCAATGGCAATCAGTGTTTGTTCACTCTTTTTTTTTCCCATTGATTTAAGCTTTTGTAGAATCATGATCATTTGTACTGTCTCAGTACTCTTTTTAGACATGTTCTTCCCAAGTAAAGAAACAGTTTTCACTGTATGTTGCCCAGACTGAGTTCCTAAACTGAATCATCTGTGCTATAATAGGCAGACTTTCTTGTCCTCAGGCCTTTGCAGTGCAGAAGCTGAGCACTGCAGGTCACTACATCATCTTTATTGACTACTTAGTATTATGAACTTGCTTTCCAAGATAAATCCGAGCTACGGTCAAAGAACTGTAGTTGGAGTATGAAAGGGAGGTATGACAATCCATGTGGAAAATGAGCAGCATTAGAAGCAGATTAAGTGAAAGCTGGGATTGATACAATGACAAAGGAATGATAATTCATATATATTTTCTGCATATGATTCTATAGTTTGGACATATGTGAAAGACTATGTAATAATCAACCCAAAGTGTAATTCCTTCGTGGAAGACGTAGAGAAAAGGGGAACAACAGACTTACTAAATGTTAAGAAAGTGCAGCAGGGTGTAACTATGAGCTCTGTTTCAAATGCAGGTAGATTAGAGATTGTTCATGTGCAAAGCCTTTGGAAGAAAAGGTTTTGTACTGAATGGAGCACCTTGGTCTAGAGATAAAAACTCAGCAAATGAATGGACAGATTAATGGGGAGGTTTCCTAGCAACTGTCTCAGGACAATGAACTCACTCTCCCAGGAAGAATAAGTTTAATTCTCTTCACTCGAAGAACCATATGTAAAAGTTACTGTATTGCAAAGCAACTCACAACCTCTTAAAATTTATGAAATAGAAACGGGAAAAAATCCACGTACAAGTTCCTCTCTGTGGGCATGTGGGATGGCTGAACTGGTATTAATTCCCAAACAGTAAATTCTCTGAAAGTTATCTTTTTTTTCCCTTGCAAATCCCCAGCATTAGGGCAACGAGTGCAAAAGACAAATCCAAATTAGTTGAGTCTTATTGAGCAAAGTATGCATATTATATGTTCCTTGAGGCCTTTTTGAGTTTGGGGAAGTATCTCCACATCAAAAGCAAATGCTAAGGTATAGGTGACACCGTTTTTTGCAAAAAATTGTTTCAAGCCATACCTTACAAGCAAAGTTAATTAGATTGCACACATGACTATGACCTCAAAAAACATGCCACACTGGAGCAGAGAGCCATAGATTGACACAGCATTTAGTGCTGGAGCTGCCCAGAACATGATGAATTGGATGCTTGGGCACGTAATATGAATGATAAAATAATTTGTTGTCCAAGAGGGAGACACTAATCATGACAGATAGCAGTGATATATGTAGTATTATTATTTATTTGCTGCTTAACTAGTAGTGTGTTCAGTGTTACAGTAGGTCCATAGCCGATGCTGACCTTGAAGGTTACATTCAGTTTTCCTGAAAATCATTGCAGGTTAGTTGTTGAACCTCTCTGTTTTGTTTTAAGTTTAACTTCAGTAAAGTACAAGATATATTTCACACAGTAGAAGTTTATATTAAAAAAATACAAATACTTGTGATGCCTGATTAAATGAATAATACATGATAATTAGAATACCAAGTAATACGGATTTTTCTAATAAAATGTGACTTTGAAATAGTACACTTCTTGCAAAATATTCCCTGCCACAGAATAGCACTTAATAGTGTCAAAACTGAAATGTGGACAAAGAAATTTAAACACTTTTAGCTTTGAATAAAATTTGTACCACATGGTTGCTGATATACCAGGCTGTTCTAACTCATTTTGGTCCAAGTAAGAGATCTTTCTACACTGTTTACATCCATGCTGTGCAGTTTGTGTCTTCTCCAAACGGGAGGGGATGTCTCTGCTTTTGCTGAAACATCATGTCTTTTTCCATTGAGAGAACACCAAAAGCAAAAGATAAAGTTTCTGACCTTAAATACTTTTCTTAATGGAATGTCTGCTGCATTCCCACTTAGCAGATTTTTTTAAGCTGAATTATAATGGCTCAAGTTTAACCATCAACTGCAATGACAAAGTGCAGAGATTTTCATGAGACTTAGAAGGCCAGCACATCAGTTTAATCTCTTCCAGACCCTGTAACTCCTGCCTATAGCCTCTCATTAGAGGATAAACTACTCCGCAAAATAATCTGTCTTCCAAGACTTGTAAGGGTCTGTAAAATTAATAAAGATCACTTTATAAATGCCACTGAACAGCAGTAATGTGGTATTTTTTTAGAGGTCCTGGTCAAACATAGCTCCTACTTTTCTAAATGGAAGCTAAAATGTCTGATTATTTCCAGTGATCAAGAATCTAATGTCTGAGCATATATCTATCTGTATTAAATAAAGTGAGTTTAATATCTTTCCATTCATACATCCTCAGTAATGCTGGCTGCACATCCTGTTATCCTGTAATAAAAGTGTTTCATTGGCATCTATTGTACTGCACTGCTCTCCACCTACAGCAATGATTCTTTCAATTGCTGCTTTCCTGCCCAGTTACACATGTGTGCAGATGAAATACATATATTTTTTCTGATAAAAATATTAGGATTCACACAGTCATGAACCCTCTGAAAGTTAGAGGGACAGCTAAGATTTTTACAGCTCCTGAGCAATGAAATCAGACAGTTGCTATCCATTCTGCTATTCCTCCCACTTAACAACAAAACAGACATTAAATATAAATTACCCTCAAGAGAGAACAAATGTGTACTGATTCTGGTCTTATCCTTCTAATACTAAGGTTTTGTACGAAGATCACTAATCATCGCAAGCAATCCGTGTCCCAATAGCTAGCAAATGCTGCTGTGTTAGATGTTAAAAATTATATATCCTGAATTTGACTCCTAGTAGGAGTGTGTGCTCTTCTTTTGCATTTTGAGCTGTAAATTACTCAGATATTCTTTTCCACTGCTGTGATTTCTGATATGCCAGAGCAAGAATATAAGAATTGCATTATGGCCTGACTGGTCTGAGTATCTCCCCTCTAGCAACATCATTATCTAGGCCACTTCAGAAGGCAAAATACTCCCATGGCAATCACGCTCTTAGATCTACAGTTATTTAGCTATAGATCATGCCTGTATTCACTCTGGTCTCGGAGGCAGCCTTGATGTCCCATCTGTCTTTTTCTTCTTTGCATGTGAATATCCTTCAGTAAAGATTTTGTCTTAGTGCTACATGGAATATTATGGCAATTTTAGTTCCAAAAATGCAAATGAAGAGAAGATTGGCTGAAGAAGGTATGCCAAGATGTGCTGAAAATGAATTCTTCTGTCTAAAAAGAAAACACTCAATTATAGAAGAATGGGTCTTGAATTGAATCATATTTCCTCTTGTCATTAACGACCTTGGCATAAGAGACAAAAGTATGCAAATGACAATTGTATGGTACAAAATTGAACATCTTACCAATACAGTAGATGATGAAAATAACAGATGGAAACAGACAAGAAATGTAATACTGCAAAGCACAAGGTCATGCACACATGAACCACTGATTATAAATTGGGAGGTCCTAAATTTCAAATGATTGAGAAGAATAAGGATCTGAGAGAATCTACATGAGCACAGAATAGGTATGTGCGAAAAACCCAAGCAAATATGAATCTAGGTGAAGTCAGTGACAAATTTCCATCACAGCTAGAGAAGTATACACACTTACATCCCAAGTAAGACTCTATTTTGAATGCAGGGTACAATTCTACTCACTCAGGATCAAAATTACTCAAATTAGAACCATTGCATGGGACAGACACATATAATTCAAGGGAAGACTGTCAGTCTTTGCTTGGTTAGTAAAGTAAACAAAATCTGAGAAGGGAAATGCCTACACTCAGTAAATTCTTCTTACAGTGAAATACCGAGTAGCTGCATATAAATACTTGGATATAATATATAATCTGCAATATTACATTATATTATGTTGCATTGTAGTAGCTACATATTAACCAATTCTAATGTTTAATATATAACGTCTAATATGCAATATGGTTTATACAGTGGTTATAAATTAATATAATAAATATATATCATACCACCATGCTGTATTATAATTATTGCATTACATTATTGTCTAAAATGTCCTATACATGATGTAACATATTCTGTATCTCTTTTATATAAATTATTACATAAACTCTAGATAGTGTCATAGTGAATAGTCAAATAATATAATCAGGAGTTATATAATACAATATAATATCTATTTATAGAATATAAATTAAATATGGGGGTTTATAATATAAAATAATATATTATATATTGTACAGTTATGATAAATAAATATTATGTTATGTAATTATATCCAAATCATTAATTACATATAATCAATCATTAATCTTACACAAACTTTATTTTAATGTTGAAAAACTTTTAACATGTGAGGTTCACATATTGTACAAATTAGCAATGATAACGTAATTTAGAAATATTTGCAGTATGTTTTATCTATCCTCATTTAATACATTAAATTATTTCCATTTGACTATTAAGAGAAAAAAAATTGTTTGAAATGAACAAAAATACTTCTGGCAATTTGCCAGAATTGTTTGTGCTTACATTGTACCACATTATATTAGGACATATAATTGAGGCAGTAAACGGCAATTGCTACACCATGTGGCCAGTGTGGTTTCTGTTTCCCTGACTAGTAACTGTATTAGCTCAACAGTATATATGGACGTCAGTTCCCTAAATCCAATGGAGAAACACTTATTGTCTCCAGTAAGTTTGGGTATTTTTACATTCAAAATCTAATATTATTTCTTGAATTTATGAAATAATACAGAGATTTGTTTATTGTCCAGAAGTCTATTGTACTTTCAGATTTTCTCTTTTCTGCTCATAGTTTTGGGGCACTGTAATTGCTGTTTCATAGAATTCTAAAAAATAAAAATTTGAACTGATTCTCTCTTTACACTCTCTATATTATGCATTTTGCATGCTTCAGATTTAAACACATACAGATTTCAACAGGAAGGATGAGAATCTGTTCATATTTTCTCAATAATATTTAGCATTAACTTCCTCTACATTAATAAAAATCAGTCAATATCATTTATCTTAATTTCATCACAGTAGAAAGACATATTCCAAATGTCACTACATTGTAGCAAAGAGGCAGAGGAAGAAAGCTCTGAAATTCTGAGACGACTTTTTCTAATACCAAGGATGGCACCCGAAATATTTCTCTTCATCTCCTTAATTAATTTCTTTGCGCTAGTTGGGAATCATTCTCTTTGAACATGCAAATATGTGCAGTGTGCTCTAAGCAAAGTCAAAGTTATTAAAAACCTAAAATCCTCTTCTTTAATCCCTATTAATAATTGTATAAATGCAGTGTTCTGATAATCCTCACAAGAGGGTATTATGGCACATACATTTTGTAAGATGAAAACTGCATTCAAGAATTGCTCAAACTGTACAAAAACACCCTTGTGAACTACCTTGAACACAGATCTACTGAGTTTTAAACTGGCACTTCATCCCTGTTTCAGCAAGCGTCCTCTGCAGATTTAATGATCAGGAACATCCTCCTGATGCACGCTGGGAGATACGGTTGCAGGGTCCAGACTGCAGCAGATACTGTGTCAGATGAGACAGAGCTGCTTGTCAGGGGTAAGTATACTTGTGGTGTCCCTCTGAAAACACATTCACCAGACATCAGGGAATTTAAATATGTGAGCTTCAGAGACACATCTGCCTAATCCTCAAATTTTATACTGTTGAAGCCATTTGTGATTAACCTACTGTCTTTGAAAGCATAAACTAACCTGCAGACGTTGCAAAGAGAAACAAAAGATAGTTGGTTAGTAGACACAGAAGGTATACCAGATTAGCTAAAATGCAGACAGTTAACACTCACAGACCTGTGTAAAGCAGGTATAGTGAGTTCTGTACTTTTTTTTGTGTAGTGCTTTTAAATTTCTTCTTATGGTCAAGCCATTCTCTCAGATTTAGCAGTTTAGGAATATTCATTTATTTTCTACAAGGGACTGTGCAACCTTTGGTAAAATTATGGATATAAACAATGAAACAAAAGTCCCATAATATGACAAGAATTTGGGTTTTTTCACATATAGAATTGTTACCACCAGCTGCTGACTGCATCTTTAGACCCAGTCCTGTACTCTGTCGAGTTGCCTTACCTGTCATTTAACATTCCAGATTATGCACAAAAGGAGAGTCCTTTTCCTGCAGGATCCCAGATCGTATTAAGGACACCAACTAGTTCACAATAAAGCAGTGCACTAGCACCATATGTGCATTCCATTAGGCAGAGTATTTTTGCTTTCTGCACCACTTGTGTGTGTGTGTGTGCACCCACACGTGTGTGTTCAGTGCCTGATGGGATATGAGGACTTGCAGTCCATTTACTGGCATTACAACTGCTGGGTCCTGCAATGTCAAGAGAGAAGGATCCCTGCTAGGTAGCACAGCTGGGTAACCTTACTGTAGATTATGCATTTTTGAAAGAATAAATCAAAGTAGATATTTTATTAACATTTGAAAAACTCCAGATAAAAAAAATAATCAAACCCATTCAGCTATTATAGTCCTTCAAAAATACTTATTCTACCACATTCCACAACATCTTTAGACTTTATGTGTTCCTATCCATCATTTTTAGGACAAATATATGCTTTAAATGATAAAGAATGTTTCTGGCTGACTGCAGGCCTCTTCACATTTTGATGAAAGTAATTGTTAGATATTTCCATAAAGACACTTTGAGGACTGTCAGATTTCTATGAGCTATGGCACTATTGGGTTGGTTTTATTCAGTTGACTCATCACAGACATGTAATACCATTTTAGCTGCCCTGTGAAATCTGATTCATCCTTGTGGGTTACGCAAGACCTTGTGTGTCACCTTTCATCTGTCTCAGACAGGAGCTGGAGGCTCTATGGATAGGCAGGGCAATCTCAGTTTTAATACCATTGAACTTCATAAGGACAAAAATCTCTTGGTTATTATCTAGGACAGACTGGTCACAAAATTATTTTTTAAGAATACTGGTTATATAAATTAGTTCATTGAATATGCTCTAGAAAATAAAAGCTTCTTTGAGTAAGGGGTTTGAGATTTTTTTTTTTTAAAGGCACTTTAAGTAATATCAGAATGTATTTATGTGGGTCTCATTACCCTGTCACCATGCTGTTGAAATAAAAACTATAACTGCTTTGTAATGGAATTTGAATTCAAATGTACTTTGCTTACAATTTTCTCCTTTTCATGTTTCCATGACTGGATAATTATAGGGTAGAGTAAGAAATGTTTGCATCGCTTTCAGAAAGTTATTTGTACTGTGTAACTGCTTTTATTGATGTAAAATTCGGTTTTCATGAAATTATAGGATATGGTTGTTTGCTGAAGTCGTTAATTTCCTTAATATATCTGTACAATTTATGCAAATGAAGGCAATAAGATCCTGCAGTGTCAGTATTGTTTTCTCCAAGAAATATAGGACTGCTTTGTTTTGTACAGCAGAAAATGTTTAAAGCACATTCAGTGCAGAGTTGCTAATGACTAATCCTTATAGACTGCAACAGTTCAAAAATCAAAAATATTTATGGTAATCTAATCTATCTCTCCTTACACTTTTACAGGCGCTTCGTTTCCATTTCAGTAGCTCTAATTCTTTTTTTCCCCCTATCTCAGTCTGTAGAGTGCACTCGGTGGTGTGCAATGTGACACCAATGATCCCAAACTACAGCACCTTTCACACCTCTTTTGGTTTAGCTTTTGGTGATACTGGACATTGCTTAGGAGAAGATACCAACAGAAACAGATGTTTCAATAAATATTTCAGTAAACTGTGAAGAATTCCACCTGACAAAGGAAATCGTCTATGAAGAAAATCCATTGACACTCTGCAGTAAAGTCTGTAATCCAAGCAGTATTATTAATCCAGCAGTATTATTCTTTATATCCAGCATAGTTTCTAGTTAAAATCATTTCATTTTATGCATATTACATATCATCCTTTTGTTTTAAATGTTACAGCCCATGGTCAAACTGAGATAGCAGAAGCTTTGTTATGAACTCTTATACATACTTATATAAGCAAACTTACACTACATCCTTGTTCTGATCTTACTCTTTCTCCTTTTTCCCCTGCAGAAAATTCCAGTGTTGAATACCAATACAATACCAGCATATAACAGCATTTCAATCATAGTTATATTGTAAGGTTCATCTGGTATTTTTAATATATCATTGTAATTCTTTCTTGAAAAACTGCTCTGCTTACAATACTTCTACAGGAAATAAATGGGGCATACAGAATAAATTAAATTAAAATAATCTCATTTTTCCTCCTTTAGATATTTTTGAATATCAGAATCACTGCTAATAGCAAATTGACTACATTTATACTGAATTGTGCATTCAACTGGTTCATTATTTTTAATCCAAGGACTGTTTTCCAGAATTTAATTACAAGTGACTTGGAAGAGCATTATATCTTGTTGCAGCCCCCTCAGATGGAGGAAGGAAAACCAAATTCTTTGCAGATTTCTGTCACTCGTAACTAACATTGTGATCTTTAACAGACAGTCATTCACCACTGTATTTTCAAGCAAGTACAATGTCTCAATATCATTTATTGTGGGGAAAGCATGTTTATCTTTTTTGAAACCATTTTTGCTAGTTGCTCTATTGGAGGTTCCTTTGAATACATGCCAGAGGACTAACTATGTCACTGTTTTTGCCTTTATTCTTTGCTCTGCATTATACAATGGAAGTTACATTCCAAAATTACCACCTGTGAAATGTGATATGAAGAACAGAGAATAGTGCCAAGTAAACCACAATTCCTTTGAGTGTAATTACTTACAAGACAATTAACAGTGCAAAAAGATTTCTGAATTTAATGCATATGTGTGTGTATGTGTGTGTGTGTGCCCATGTGTGTGAAAAACTAAGTTAAGAGAGCAGCAAGCTTCTATTCTGCAACTTTCTACATTGTGTTACACATATTTTAAAACCAATATTTAAATTTTCTAATTCACTCCCCCACAGGTCTTGAATTTAGGTAAGTTGCAGTGAAATGCATGTCTAATATTATTTCAATAATGATTTTTATCTAGTGAATCTCTTTTGGGAACATTTCAGAAGTGTGTATGAAAAGATATTCTAGATCATGCTTGGAAAAAATCTGGATTCAAGTCCCATCAGCACTCACTATTCAAACCTAAATGCTTCTCTAAGTGCTTTGAAAATGTGATTAAACTATGTATATCAAAGTAGGAAAGCCTTTTTAGTGGTTCCTAGCAATTTCTTTTTTTTAATGCTATCAATAATGTGAATTGTGGATTTCATTAGGAAAGATGTTCTGCGAGCAGCTGGGCCTGTCAGGCAGTACATTATCTTTCCAGCTTAAATGTCTCACATTTTAATCTTGGAGTGGGTTGTGAATCAGAAGTATTTTGGTAGTCTCATGCTAGTCAACAGTGACCTTCAAAAGTGAGCTGTCCCGACATACCTGACATCATCTGTTTATATTCAGATAGGCTACTACCTAATTTGCAAAAGCATTTCCTCTCCAAAATAAAACTCTACAAAATTCTTTGCAATTCATCATCACAGGATGTTTTTATTATTTGGTACCTAAAAAAATAAGTCATGATTTTTTATTCATCCATCTTAGATCCACCATCCCCTCTAGATACACACACTGATTCTGTGGAGGTCCCCAGAGAGGTCCTTTACTCTCCGAATATGGGGAGGATGAGAGAGAGGATTCAGATCAAAGGCCAGAATTGATTTAAGGCAGAAAAGGCAATGACAATCACTTACAACTTAGCTCAGCAAGCGCAATGCTCATCTACGATGTAGGATATGTCTTTTTATCTGTCAGACTCAAAATCACACTTTCTCCTTAAGAGCATGCTAGACATGCAGGTTAGGTGGGATCAAGATGTGTTCAAACTTCTTTCTGAGGCAGAGAACCCAGGAGCACAGAAATCAGGTGACAAACAAATGAACACCTGGGTGTGTAGGGCACAATTTAGGGCATCTTCAGCAACCCAAATATTCACTTATTTCATTGACTTGAGTCCTGCACTAAAAATGAACAGAGGTTACCTCAGGGAAAACTGTGTCAATGCGTCAAGCCAGTACACTGAAATGTGTATTGGAAAAAGAAAAGCTAAATAACAGGCATGCACCCCCTGCACCAGATTTATGCTCCATCAGGGCAATGATGTTAAAACTTTAATTGCCACTGCAATATTTTTCCAGCAGACAGTCATCACAGCCCATAATGGCACAAGAATTTTAAGGTGATATACCTCAAGGACATCCAGAAGAGAAAACAGTTTTTCACAGAGGCTGGTAACTATTCTGGCAGCAGTTCTGCACAAATGTGCGACTTCAGTGCAATCCCATAACAGGAATGATGTATGCCTGATGATCAAAGAAATAGTTTTAGTGGAGTGAATGAATACAACAAAAATCACAGCTATGGACTTACATTCCTGATCACTCAAGTCATTGCCTGATTTCACTTAGTTTATGTCTTCTGTTTGCTCACCCAAGGAAAGTACGTGCAGAACACCTGTTTGTCCTGCAAACAAAAATGTTTACAGGAGAATACAGATATTCACTACACAGTCAATAAACGTTTTCCTCAGAACCTGAAGTCAAGACCCATTTAAGAAGCAGAAGTGATTTATTATTTTTATGAATGTCAACTCTGTACTTGACATCGTTCCAAGAATAGTTTTCTCATGTCATATGTTTTGTCTGGCTACCAGCCCTTACTTATCCACCCACATCTTCAACTTGCAGTGAATATTAAGCAGCAGAGAAGAAGAATAGCATAATGTTACAGCTTGGCTGGTTTTCCATCTATCATTGGCACACCAGTACTCTGTACTGATTTTTCACAAAGTAGTGATTACCAAAGCAGAAGGCTCTAATACAGGATAAATATGCATGTCATGTTCTGACACTAATGATATGATCACAAACATGGTTACCAAACACCCAAGTACCAGCCAGGAGACTTGCCTCTCACAGATGTCTCAGGTGATCTTGTAGCCAGCAATGTGTCAGCTTTCCTTGAGACATTGCTTGCTTGGTGAATTAATTTGTTTTTAAAGCATGTCTTCCAAAAGGGCTTATTATATTCTTATTTCACCATCATGATGTTGAAATCTGAGATTATCCGTGCTTTCATATATCCACTACAAAGGGTATTTTCATGATCCTGTGCTTCCACCACGTTTCACTGTAAAGACATTTAGAACACCAAATAATTTTGTCAGACAAAGGTTGAAACCATGAAGGGGTTTATCCTTATTACCTTGCATTGGTCCAATTAGCTAAATTTAAAAATGTCAACAGTATTTTTCAGTTTGATTCATGAGTACAAAATCTGTTACTCATAGACTAGGAGTTTTTGAAGAACAGCAACAGAAGTCATAGATAGAGCAAAAGACTACTTCCTGCATTTACTTTTGGCAAAAAGTATCCTCTTGCTCTTAAAACACAGTTTCTAATGAACTCATCATGTGAAGCACTGCTTTGTCATAGGCTGCAATAAAGAAAAGCTTGAGTAGAAAAATCTTCTACCAAAGCCAGTTATGGTATACTCCTTGCTCTTTCTTCTTCAGATTTGGAGGGTTGGCTGGAGAAAAGTATTCAGCAAAGAAAAATAGGGGAAGCTGGGAACACTGTGCAGCAGTCTAACATGTTTTCACAATGGTCATCATGAGGCTCCCTACAGTCACTTAAAAGTAGAGAGCCTGTTCACATACACTGAGCTGAGTAGTAGTCCTGGTTCAGCAGCAGTTTTCAAGAACACCAGGCAGTTTCTGGCAGATTAGAGGATCAGTGCAAAACTTGCCATGATACTAATCTGATGTAGATGGGGACAGTGCCTCAAGCATTTAGAACAAAGTGAGTGATTTTTGCAATATTAACCTCCATATTGTTAGGGATGATAGTGACATCACAAACACCAGTGATTTTTCACAGTTATCCCTTTCATCCATCACATTTCTTTTTAGAAGCATCATGACTGAGTTAGGAATACAAGGCTGTGAAGTTAAAGGATTGTTTCATATCTGTGAAAGCTTCAGTGCCTAATTAATGGTACCAAGTTTCCAGTATTTTGATAACTGAAAGATTTTTATCACAATAAATTACTCTTTTCAGTAACATTAAATCAGCAGATTAATTCCATCAAATCTTATTAGTCTTATTTGTAAACAACTCTTGCCAACCTTATTTACAATTCATTATAAACAAAAAAAATAGCACTGGTTTCAAACTACTCAGACAGATGCTGGATGCTGCATGACACACTGCCTTACAACAGTCTGCGGAGCAGCTAGGTCATCTCCAAACTTTCTTTCAAGTTTTCTCCATCTACTTGCAAAAGAGCAGATTCCCAGTCCCAAAAATACTTATTCAATGTTTAACTTTCTGGAATGTAAACACTGTAAACAAAGGTAGCAAAGGTTGACCCTACAAGGTAACAAAGTCTGAGAGAGTATAGCAAAGATAACCATTAGGTCTTCGCAAGTGAACTACAGCAATGCAGTAGCCAGGGAAATTTGCTCAAGTTTTGAATTTGAGGTGCTAACTAACAAAATGTGCCATCTTCTATAACAGAAAGATTTCAAATAAATAAAATGCAGAGAAAATATTTGTGCTTGTTTCTTTTTATTCATCAATGATCATGTAAAAGATCGTTTCAGCACATCTAATTGTTATGTATTTCACTCTTTACAACTACCTGAAAGGAGGCTGTATTGAGGTGGGGTTCAGTCTCTTCTCCCACATAACAAGCATTGGGATGAGAGAAAATGGATTCAAGTTGTGTCAAGGGAGGTTTAGATTAGATACAAGGAATAGATACAGGGTGGTCAGACATTGGAATAGGCTGCCCAGGGAAGAGCAGGAATCACCAATCCTGGAAGTATTCAAAAGGCACACGGATGTGGCATTTGAGGACATGGTTGGATGATGAACATGATGGTGTTAAGTTAATTATTAGACTCGATGTTAAAGAACTTTTCCAACCTTAATGATTCTATGATTGTATAATTTTATAATAGTATTGTATAGAAATGTTGTATATATTACACCTGTATTATAAAATATGCTTTAGGAGAAACTCAAATAATTTATTGGTGTCAGTTATACTATAAATACACTGGTGCTCTCTAAGCATAAATACAGTTAACTTTGTTTCCAGTACTATGTCATTCATTTACACTTAGGATTTCAATAGATTTAGATGGCAGCTATTTTCTGGGTATCTTAGTAATAGTTTGCTCACTGTTGTTTGCTCTTATTATCCTTTTCACTCTTATTGTTCAAATTCTGTTTTCTGTTGTTATGAATGTCAACAGACACTGTGCTTTTCTAGAGAAAAGAAAAAGTCGTCTTATTTCTCTGCATCAATGTTGTACACCCTTGGAAACATATTAACATATACAAAGGTAATGAAAATTCTTTGACCAATACAAATATTAGTACAAAAAAAAAAAAAAAAGTCAGGAAGATTCTTTACAATTGAGCTGAAAATCAGCTTCCTTCTGTAATATACAATATGTATTTTAAGACTGTGCCCTGAGAGCTAGCCAAATGTCCTGTGCATGCCAACTGTGAGTAAGATGAGCATTAAGATCAAACAGCTACCTGGAAGCTGTAAGATCTTGAAATAGAGCAGAGCAGTCCTGCAGTGTGAAGGGATGAAAGTCTTCATGGCTACAGTTTGTGGTTTGAGAGTGCACATTTTGTGGTCTACAAATAAAATAAAAGGGTTAGAACTATTCATCTTGTAGACTGGCAAAACTACCAATCTAAGCAACAAATCCACTCTCGTGCTGTATTTTTTGAGAAGCAATGTTTCCTCTGAACTCCATTGACCTGGAGCAAATATAACACAGGAACTGCTGGTTAGGTTGACCACCCTGCTCTTTTCTGTTGTGATATTGCCAATAAAAGTTAAAGACAAGCATTTGAGTTTAAAGGCCTTCAAACACAACATTATTAAATGGAACATAAACAAGGTCAGCAGATTCTTGCTGGCCCTTGAAATTACGTTTGAGCTATAACAAAGGCCAGGAAGATGCCCTGAGCACAGACCCCATTAACTGGACTCACAGAATATGTCCATAAGACAGAACTGCTGCCTGAGGCCAGTGGGTACAATAGAGTTCCCATGCACACAGTTACATTACCAGTCCCCCTCCCCTCAGGATGGGCATGACAAATTGCCTGTTAGGATCTGCCTCAGTCCACAGTAATCCATTAATTGTGCCAAAGCAGTGGTTGGAAAAGTCGTAATTTCACAGGACTGGCACTGTGATAGGGACAGACTGTCAACATAACAGCACATAAGATCTAAAATTCAGATCTGTGCTTTGGCCCTCTTCAGTGTATCAATTGAAACATTTACAACATTGGAAGGGAGTATATTACTGTAGATGGAACATTAGCCCTTAAGCCCCAGACTCCAGAACAAAATATTTCCCGCAATTTGATCTTGCAACAGGATCTTTTTTTTTTTTTAACACTATTTTAATGATATGAAAAGGAAATAGATTCATATCTTTAAAATCTTTTTTTTTGCCAAGAGTTTAAAAAAATCCTTTGTTCTAAGAAGCTCTTTTACAAACATCAACTTAGTTCATACCTACACTTGAGTCCAAAAAGGTGTCTGGAAACAAGTACTAAATTACAGATCTGATATAGTGATGTTTATTAACTCAGTGCCTGACATTCCTGGGAATGCTGGTGCCTAAAGTAGAACTGCAGAGAGTGTAGGAAACATCATGGACCAGAACTGGGAGAGCTGGTAAGGAATGCCCTACAGTGCTAAAGGGAGTCAGCAGGCCATGCCAAAGAAAGACACATTTCCAAAACTCAGTCTATTACTCTGTTTGGGACCTGCTAGCAATGTCATTCAGAGCCTACTAATGCTTTTATACCTTAGGTGAAATTCAAGTTCCCTGCACTGTCCATACATTTTGTGTCACTACACAAATATCCAACTGAGAGGTTATGGACTGCTCTCTGGAATCTGAGCTCACAACAATCAGCATCTCTCAAGGCTGCCTCATCCAAATTCAGTTTTTAGATCAGTGCAAGGCAGAGAAGTCATCAGGGCAAAGAAGCTCAACATGATATAGGTACCAGTGAAGGACTTCTCAGTCAAAACACTAGGCATTTCTCTTGACCCTTATTCCTGAAATGAGATGAAACTATTCAGGCTGAAATAGTCAATCAATGTCTTCTCTTTCTTACCTTTCAACCCTGAGTCCAACCTCCCTGTCTATCCTGACACAGGCTGGATTATAACCTCTCCTATGTCCAGGGCCCTTATGTACCTTACAGGAACCACTTGGATACCCACACACAGAAGGACTGTCGTTATCAGTGTATCCACTAAAACCATAGAATCTATAGCATTTATTATACAACAAAATTCCTCTCCATCCTCTCCTTCTCCACCATGTGCAAACACATCATCTGTCATAGCTGGGGACAATAAAAGGGATATTTCCTACTTTTATGTGCCTTTTCTGCTATTGTGTAGTTACAACTTTTTATCCTCTTTTTTTTATTGACCTCTCTTCTTCTTGATGACAAGTCAGTGAACCTTGTTATTCAAAAAGCAGCATCTTCAGGCCAAGAAATCTGTATTCATGAACTGCTTGCTACGTATCAGGCTTCTTAGTTGTTCGGTAAAAGTAAGAATTATCCTGGTCAGGCAACAAAGTAAATCTGGGATTCACAGGAAAGGGTACTGCCTCACAGAATGACTACAGCTATTACTGGTAATTGTTTTTCAAGAACTCTCACATTAACATTGTACCATGGCAAGCAATCTAACGACCTCTCAGGATGATCATTCCAACAATATAAAGATATATAAAACAAATTTACCAAAATGCAGCCATGCATGTCCTGAAATGAAGTATCAATCTATGGAATTGCTCTGAAAGGAGATAACTGACTAATATCCTTGACGCTGGGTTTCCAGTGCTCCTAGAGCTGCATAAGAGCCTATCACAAATGTCTTCTTTATGAAGGTCGACTGCACTATAGTACATTTATGACCAGTAATTTTCTGTGTAGTTTCCAGATAAGCATTTGAGCAGACCATGCATTTTTTCCTCAACTGGCTATTCTCAACTAAAAAAAATGTTTCAGAGATCCTGAGGAATAACACAGCCCTTGGGAGAAAAGCCTTTCTGCATTGGCCATCTGACTGACACCGTGAATAATTACATCCAAGCATCAAATTTAATGAGATTTCTACAAAAATGAGTGACATCTGCATAGCACTCATGTCCTGGCTAACTGTCATACGTTTGTCATCACTGAGGCTTTTGTCCTTTATTAATCCACTTTCAAGAATGCCTGCTGTTCGAAATGGAAATGCTTTTTAGCAGTCACCCTGCGGACTGTGTTAGAGCACACATCTCCAAAAGCATAATGGCACATTGTCATGCCTAGGAATGCATTTAAAAGGTTTAAAAAACATGAAGGACTCTGACAACAAAATATATTGAGAATTTAGCAGGCAATGTCTGCATAAATATATTTTACATTCTTTAATATAAACAAGATGCTTGTTCTTTTGCTATAATACAGTGGCTAGAAACTCTAATTACATTCAGAGTGCATGAGAGAAATATTGTTGTAGAGGAAAAGTACAAAAATTTTTTTTTTTTTTTTTTTGGTGCTTGGGACCATGATGTAATTCTGGGCCTAGGACTCCAACCCAGTAAAAAAAACATACGATTGTATCAAAATCCCAGCTTTTCTCTAAATTTTCCCTAATGGCTACAAATAAAAATTTCACTAATATTTTCCTACATCAACATAGCCTGAAACAGTAGAGGATGGATATTGAAGAATCACCCTATTTTATTAAATTAGCCCCAGAACTTTCTCTTCTGAGACAAAGGTCTGACCCAGTGCTTCCCATCACCTACAGCGAACACGTGGCAGGAAGACAGGAGTGCAGAGGACACAACTTTCAGCCATGTTTTCTCCCAGGAAGAAAAGCAAGACCTTTCCACTGCAGATGAACATGAGACTCCAGAAGACCAAGAGCTGCGAGGTGTCCAAGGGGCGGCTCCCACTTATTCCAGTCACTGTCTGTGACTCAGTGAAAGGCATTGACAGCAGCAAAGTCACGCCTGGTGAGCGGGCAGAGGAAGGGAAGAGGAGAGACAGACTCCCAGCACTGAAGCTGCTCACTGCCCATGGAAGTGAAAGACCTTGTTCTTCCTATGGCCCAGAGCCCTACCCTGGGATCCTGTGAAGAAGACTGCAGTGCGTTGTGGAGACAATATTCTTCCACCGTACATCTATAGTACTAAACTTTACTGAACTGAATCTCTTGAATTTCAAACATTTATTTCACTCTTTTGTTGTTATTATTTCTAAATGCCATATATTTCCAACACTTTAATGCCAAGCATATAGAGGCAAGTGAATAGGGTAAATTGCTGTCTCATTTATACAATTCAATGTGTCTTTCACTCTAAAGATATTGAGCCCAGCTATTACAGAACTCTGATCCTACTGCTGTCAAAGTTCATATAAACATGCTTTTGTTGAAGGCATGTCAGAGGAAACATAAAGCTGTTTGCAGCTGCAAATGACAGCAAATCACAGCGACTAAAAATATTTCAGTTAATGGGGATTTTTTATCCTTTGATGTTCAGATAAATTTGTTTCTACTTGTGGCTAAGGAATCTAGCCAGCAAAAGATCTGATTGCATGAAATAGCACTAAAATATAATAATGCTGAGCTCAGTAGTGCAGAAATCCTGGATACAACTTCCACTTCAAATGGAGACACAGACCCCCATGTTTGCCACCCTGATCTGCAGGTGCTGAGCTGTGACAGTTCAGCAAGTGGGACCACACCAGCTCATGGGAATGGAGGTATTCAAAGATCCTACTGCACTAATGCAAAAAGAATTGGGCTCCCACAAAGTGTAGCAGCAATGGCTTTCTATTAATGAAGTTATCTTTCCATCACCACCCTTCCTGCAATTCCATTTTGAGAGAAAGTATCCATTAATGGCTTTCTGATTTCACAGCCTGCCATCCGTGTAGGAGCAGAAGTAAAACATCAGCCTTCAACAACAAGGGGATGGAAAGAATCAGAAGGATCTTAGATGAAGAAAAAAAAAAAAAATCCTGTTTTTTTTCATAAGTAATTATAGCTATTAATAATATCTTTTTTTTTTTTACAGAAGTATTAAATCCTATCCTTCAGGACTTATATAAGCTTTTAAGTATGAGAAACCATAAGAAAGATGTTTGGTTTGCATTTCTCCATGATAGAGACACACATTTTCCCATAAAAATCTGGTTAAAAACAACTGTGGAAAAAGATCCTGAACCAGGACAAATTACCTCCAATTTAGTTTGGAAAGTGCAAATGGACAATGTTTTCACACACCAGTAATGTCAATTATCAAAAAGAATTAAATTAGAAAATTATGGATGGGAGTGGGTGTTATAGCCACATTTTTCTTTGCAAAGTCATGTTTGTTACCAAAGATGTCACTTATTGCAGCAGTCACATGGCCTATACAAATGGTGATTAACATATTCTCATTTGGTCCAGCTAAGTGAAATAATCCTTTAATTTTCAAAGGAAGAAGTCATGGTGGGGTTTTCTGTTTGCTTTTCAATGGTCCCATAGTAAATTTTAGCTTTCAAAATATTTGGGCTTGGGTTTTTATTTTGTTCTTAATAGCTTTCAATCAAACAGTTAATGGACTTCCAGAATGTTAGTAATCCAGCCAGTTTCCCTGAATGAGTGAATTTGAGAAAAAGCATGAATGCTATATTCTTCATTCAGTTATTAGTAATATTATTGTTCTTCATGAAGCACATCCACTTGTGCTTCATTTTGCTTACTATCTCTCTTTCCTGCTGACAAGCCGCACACAAAGACTGTGACTAGCCTAGCCTGGATGCTTCTTAAAATTGTTCTTTTTTTCCCCTAATTTTAGGTTCAGAATAATTATAATGGAGTTCTTGGGCTGTTTTTTTAATCTGTTTCTGTTTCTAGTTCTTCTGCTGTCACTCTAACAAGTTCATTGACATTCACCCACGCAGCATTTAAAGAACAGCAACAGTTGCAATTTGACATCAGAAATCATGGAAATGAGGTATCTCCATGATGTAGTACTGTGCATTTTAACTCTTGTGTTTCATGGATATTGAGCTCCACTGGGTCCCTACAGAATGCATCTCCTGTATTATTGCTGCTCATCCATGATGATGGTGTAGTCTGTTTGATTATTCCCCTTTATTTCTAGGTCCTCCTGGTCCCCCAGGGGTTGTAATAGTGGAGGAAATTACAGACACCACAGCAACACTCTCCTGGAGTCCTGGGGCAGACAATCACAGCCCTATCTCCCTCTACAACCTGCAAGCACGCAGTCCATTTTCTCTTGGCTGGCAGACCGTAAAAACAGGTGAGAAAAAATTTAAAACAGCACAAGTAGACTGTTCAAAACTCCTGATCATCACAATAATAACCACTGGCAACTACAGGAACAGATATTCTTAAGAAAACAGTGACGAATTAAAATCACTGATTTTTTTTTCCCTTTTTTTTCATTCCTTTCATGTTACTTAGCAACAGCTCTAAAAGGACAGCACAAAGACACCTGCCATGACGCATCTGTGAATAAGCAGAAAGCTCTCCCCTAAACCCTTCAATCTGTGTCTTTTCAGGAATACTACAGTGCCATAAACCTAATTGCGACATTAGAGCCTTGATGTCGATCATTTCTAACGGCCATGTTGTATCACAAAGTCCACGTACTGTTGAGATACTGCATGTGAACTTCAGATTTTTGATTGACCTTCACATTTCCTTACTCTCTGCAGTTCCTGATCTGATAAGTGGGGACATGGAGTCTGCTATGGCTGTGGAACTGAACCCCTGGGTGGAGTATGAGTTCAGAGTAGTAGCAACCAACAAAATTGGGACTGGAGACCCAAGTACACCATCACGAGTGATTAGAACAAATGAAGCAGGTAAGGAAAGGATAAAAAAGTTATTTTTACAGCACTATCAGAAACAGTAATTACTTTAATATAATAATAGACCTAATCTTTTCTCACTGGTACACATCTGTGTGTTCACTCATCACTGTTCCAGAGTGATACTCTTTGTGATGGGGATCCAGTTAGGTTTAGTTACAGGAATACTTTTTAATGTACAGAAATTTCTAGCAAAACCATTCCCTGCTGTCTTACTCCATCTAGGCTGCCTTGCTTTTCATCTTACATTTAAGCCATTGCTGTGTTCCCTCTTACAGACTTCCACTGCCCTTCAGTGGGAGTCTGGTTCTCGGTGTCTTCAAACAACTGCTCCCAAGCAGCCCCTTCCATCATGTTTTTCATAAGTTTTCTCATTGAAGGTGCATAGTATTATTTTTTTTCAGTAAGATAGGAAAGCCATAAAAAGCTGCTTAATTTGAAATACCTTGTGTTCCAAGTGTTTGGGGTTTTTTTCATCGAGTACACCATGAGCAGTTTTTCCATTTAAATAAATTCTATAGTATTTCTGACTAGGATGAAATCATGGGAGAGCAGGGGGGAAAAAAAAACAACCACATTTTATACCCTGTGTGGGTCCCTTGAAAACTGCAATGGTCTCATGAGGTTTGGAATCATTGACAGTAACTTGGGAAGAATGAAGGGAGATAAGGAAGAACTGGGAATCTGAGAAAAATCCCTAGACAGATAGACATGTTTTAAGAGGCAGAAAGAGAGAGAGATGGAATTTGGACAAAGCTTCAAAGGAGAACTACATGTCAGGACACTTTCAGACTACTCTTCCTTCTTCTTTGTTATTTAGGAGGTGTTTGCTTTGATGTTTCTTCTGCTGAACAATTTTTCAGTAACTTATTGATCATACAGAATAGAAGAGAGCCAAATTCAAAGATTTGAATTTGAAAGCATTACTGATTGTGTGGTTGTAAATATTGTGGAAAAATACAGGAATTGCATTGCACTCAAACCTTTCATTAAGGGGAATTATAAGAATTATAAAAATTATGAGTGGCAGTGCCTTTCTTATTCTGAAAGAAATTCTTACCTTCTAAGATATGTTAATCTTATACTTCAGCTCCACAGACACCAGTCTGTTTGTCATCCATAAACATTCACAGCAGAACATTCAAGCCAATTTTCTTAGGCAGAATCATAGAATCAACTGAATAATTAGAGCTAGAGGGGATCTCAGAGGTCTCTACTCCAGCCTTCTGCTCAAATCTGAGTAAATTGTCTTCAGAACAAGCTGCTCAGCGTTTTCCAAGTTGAGTCCTTGAAACCTCCAAAGAAAGAGATAGCACGTCCTCCCTGGGCAACCTGTGCCAGCAGTTAACTCTTTTCGTTGTGATTTTTCTTTTTTTTTTTTTTACTACTTTATACAGCCAGAATTCTTCCAATCTCAGTTTATGAGCATTGTCTCTTGCCCTTCCACCCTGCACCACTATGAAGACTTCATCTCTGTCTCCTCAGTGACCTCCCCACAGGCACTAAGTGTTGCTGTTAGGTCACCCCAAGCCATCTCTGCTCCAGGCTGAACAAACCCAGCTCCCCCAGCCTCTCCTCACAAGGCAAGTGCTCCAGCCCCAACAACCCAGCAGCCTCCCCTGAACTTTTACGAATTGATCAATGTCTTTCTCACTGTGGCACCCAAAATTGGATGCACTATTTCAGATGAAGTCTAACAAACCTATCTGCAGTTGTAATAAGACTTTTTTTTTTCCTGCTTTAAATGACTGTGTAGTTGCTAGCTGATATTAAATTTCACTGTGCAATCACAGAACTGCACTGAAGTGATTTGATTCCCATTCATGCATATTGAAGGATGCTTCCTTTCCAACGCTGGCCCTCATCTTCTTCAAGATCCTCACAGTGTGACACTTGATACCCTTATAGCAAAAGCTTCAGATGCTCCATATTTTGTTTCATTAAGAAAAGGAGGAAATGAAATAAAAAGCACAAGCTACTTTCATCTCAAATGATTTGCAAAAAAGTACCTCTTATTTCACCACCATTATTCTTTTCTTGATTTTCATTGGCAGTGCAAATTCTGCTGTACTCTAAAGTTTGAACAGCTTCTCTATTTGTTCCGATGACACATATCAGAGAGGACATAAACATTCTGGAGAAAGCTTATCCTGTAGTAGGTTGCATCTCTGGGATTATGCTCTTTCAGACTGAGGAATATTTTCCCTGTTTTTGAAAGGATGGTTCAGTATTTTAATCAACCAGATGCATTTAAACTGTGAGCTAATGTTTTTCTGACAAACTGACGTTAAAATATTAGATTTCATCTAGCTGTTGTGTTTTTAGGCTCCTTCTACATCTTTTTAAAAAGCCTGTATTTGCTAAAGCATATTCTTACAATTCAAGTGAAAGTCTTCTTCATGCACCTCCATTTCTAGTATTCCTTTGGACAATCATTGCTTCTTTACTTCTCTAAAAATAAATTGATGATTCATGATCAGTAAAAACAAAAGTGAGGGAAAGACAAAGTATGCAGTGTGCAAGGCAGTTTCATCCAGTGCTTAGTATTCATCTCTGGGTAACATTCCACTGTTATTGCCACAGGAAAGAACAGAGTAGTTAATTCAAGTAGCGATGATCTGTACTCCAGTACATAGGGCTCCTCCTGATAAACAACACTGTAGCTGATAATAATGCAGGTCTTGAATAATAAATTACTATTAATTCAAATAGGAAAAAGGCCATACTAGATGCTTACTTGTACTTTAATCTTCCCAGTTAGGAATACTTTTTTTGCTATTAGAATTACAGTTTCACAAATGTGTTCGAAAAGAGTGTTTTATAGCATGACATTGAAATCCAGATAGCTTCTAGTAAAACAACCAAATAGCTTTCAGAGAAATTAAAGCTGAATTTATTTGGTGTGCCTGCTTATTATGGCATGGCATAACAGGTGTTACTATCACTTAAATTTTAAAAGATCTTTCTTTAAGAAAAGGTTTGGTTTCTGTTTCAGCTGCAAATGGTTTGGGGTTTTAGAGTGGGGTGGGTAATAAAAAAGACAGATGCAGCTTCCATTTTCTATTCTATAAAGAGAGAAGGGAGGAGTTGAAATATCTTTCCAGACTGTGAGAATCTTCGTAGAGTTGTAAAGTTGGAACAATAACAATGGACTTTGAACAAAATATCAAATAAATAAAAAAGCCCTAACTGTTACACATATAACTCTTTGAAAAAATGGCATGCTGCTTGTAATGGCACTCTTGAAATGTGGGAGACTTCATGATCTACTTCATTCAGGCAGGCACTTTATCCTAATCTCCAGATATTCCTGAAGTCCCAAGCCTGTTACCTCCGTATTCTGAAATGCCTTCCACTGACTTTGTGAATTATCACCCTTGGTATAGTTTTCAGATTCCAAAGAGATGGGAAACTGCTAATAGTTTTCATTGGGTTACAACAGGTTTCATATGGGTTTTCAAAGTAGTACCTTATTGCCTATCTTAGTGAACTCAGTGATCCATTATTTTTCAGAATCTGTTACTAATTTTTTTTATCTGAAATCTTCAAAGGAAACTATTAGCATGTCTATTAGCATGATGTGCAGTTCTAGTATCATAGTTCCCAATTGTTAATGGGCACGTATGTCAAAGGAAATCATATTTCAGAGAGAACATGTCATCAACCTCATGACCCAGGCAGAGCAAACTGGCTATTTGCAGTGATGGTAAAAGTGGCCCACAAGTATAAACAGACAGGTTGCCCCTGCACTAGGTGAAAATTTAAAAATATCCACCTCCCAGATGAGAAATTGACTGTGACTCATGTTCAGGTAAGAGCTGAGACCTGCCAGGATGAATGGTAGCTGCATAGACAACCCACAGAGGCAGCAGATGTGTGATTCTGCTTTCATTATTTTGTACTTAAATGGAAATCTGCATCTGTAATTTAATGGTACTAGCAAATATTACTGGAGACTAAAGTCTTTTTCTATTCCCACACCTCACCTATTTCATCACTTTTCCCCCAAGATCGTAACAACACCTTGTATTAGTCCATTATCTAAATGTACTTATGGAAAAAAGTAAAAAAAGTAGAAGTACTTCAGATGGTGTAAGGAAATCACCAGAATAATAAACAGGTTTTCACTTGTTTCAATTTTTTAATTAAAATCTAGTCTTGTTACTTAGTTCATATTTAGTTAACATGATTGCTTAGCTACTTTCATCAGAATGGATAATACCGCAATTTTCTGGCACGTCGAACTTACAACCAGCTGCTGCATTTCTGTCAGTTCTAGCCTTGATATATATTTTACAGGTCCACAACGTGCAAAGAGCCAATAACATGAATTTAAACAGTTCTGGCATTCCACTAAGACAGTCGGGGCATTTGAAGCCTGGGGGCAAAGCATCAATTACATTATCTATTCATGGGGAAACATGGGGAGAGAGAAATTGAGTAGAATCAAGGTTTAACCTGCTAATCATGCCTGCAAACTTGATTTTATGAGGTACCAATGTGATGCACTCTATTAGAAGCAGATTGTACACAGGTTTTATTTTCAATAAGTTCTTATTTTCCATTAAGTTGCCCTTATCGTCAGATAAAATTTCTTCATAGCATAACAGGAAAAAAAGTTACCTGGTTTAGACTGCTTTATTTTCAGGGTTTGTTTGTTGTTGGGGGTGCTGTTTCATTTGGCATGAACTTTCAACTTTTCCCATTATCATAACCACTTTTTCACTAGAAAAAAAATTGATGACCTGCTCTATCTGTGGCATATGCAGACGATGACATGGGCTACTAAAGCCTTTGTAGAAAATGTGCTTTTCTGTGGAGAAAAACAAAAGAGGAGAAAGTAGACTGTAATCATTGACTGCATGGGTATATCTACAGCTACAGGCTGCTCAAACATTGGATTGCAGGCTCAAACTAATATTGGCAAAAAATTCAAATGTGTGTGCTACTACAAGATGTAAGAGAAAAACAAATGCATTGGTTCTCTGGCATATATGCATTGCACAGCATTTGAGATTTCAGTCCTACATGTGGTGATTTAGAGGCTGAGCACCACAGCCACATATGACCTTCATGTCAGTGAATAGAACTGAATTCTATCTCCTACTTAATTACAAACATTAATTAATACAGAGGAAAAGATAACAAAATTTCAGATCCTTAGACCAGCTGGGGCATCCTTGTTTTCCAAAAGTTGAATATGCATGTTGTCCACTGCTGAGATGCTGACACATTTTACATTTCATTCCCAAACAACTGAGATGGGAATTGTTTTTCAGAGAAGGTGAGAACTTGAGGGCTGTGGAAGGGTTTTTGTTTAACATCCCTCTGTTTCCTAGATGTGTACTGCAGGAGGTACACATCTAGGATTAGATGTGTGTGTGTGTGTGTTTGTGTGTAGATACGTATATACATACACACATACACACATACATACACACATATTGAATGGAAAGCAACTGAAAAGAAAGTAACTGACAAGTATGTAGTAGCTTCGGGCCTCACATTAAGAAGTTCTGCCAAGCTGGTGACAAACACCCTCTCCCACACCCATACTTTTCCACAGCTGAGAAGTGTTGCTATTCAAACATCTGTATCTTAAGATATAAATAACTTTAAAAGAAATAAATAACTTCAGCTGTACCTGGAGCAGTTACAGGTTGCCTTCTTATGGATTTTTTTTTTTTTATTAATTTATCTCCAAAAAAACCTGTAGCAGTACCAACATTTTGCTTCATTTTCCATTATTTGACAAATGCTTCAGAATTTATAAAAAAAAAAAAAAAAAAAAAATCCATGTGGATAATACCTTAAAGAATATGGGATTCAAGCGGAATAAAGTATGGAATTGGGATTTTGGAAATCTGGACTCAATTGCTTATGAGAAAACTGTAAATGTAGACAGCTCAGGTTAGCATCTCTTATTCTAAAAATAGAAGGCTAGTAAGACTTCTCTTTGTCTTCCCTTTATCTCACCTATTTCCTGTTAAAGGATAAGGACTAAGTATAACTACAGGTTTCTACTGCAATAATACAATCAATTATACTCAATTATAATCAAATATAATTTTGGCTGCTAAATACTTTTGTCATGCACAAAAATGAAGGCACACTACAAAATTAGGAATCTGTCATTTCTTTTCATAATAAACAAAACACACAGAATTGAAACAAGCCACTAAACATTTCCTTGAGGTAAAAAGCCCCATACAATGGAAACACTTTAAAATTATCAATTTTTCATTCAATAACATTTTTTTAAACTTTGTTATTATCCTGGAATACCAGAAAGAACACAAATTGGTTTACAATTACTTTCAGCTTTTACAAATTCAATGTGATATTTTCTTTTCCTTTATATTAGGAATCTAGAGCTAGTTTAAAAGATTTTTTTAGTTCACTCACTGAAATAAAAACAGGGACTTTAAAACCGGTTTTAAACAAAATATTTATCTAGTTTGTTTAGCAAAGTAGAAGTAAAATCATAATTTTGCATTAAACTTAAAAATATCTGTCAAGTCAAAATGAAATACTCTCATTTGCCTTTCCTGTTTTAATTTTTTTATTCTCAGATAAAACTGAAGCAAAACACTAATTTTACATATTTTCAAAATGAAATAGCTAGGCTTCATTTTCTATAATAACAAAATGAAATATTTAATAATTTTCAATAATTTGCTGAATAGTGAGTATGGACTCCATGATTTTCATTGTTAAAAAAAAAAAAAGAAAGAAAATCCATCAGTCATGCAGACTGAAGAGAAAGGAATTTTTAAAACTCTGAAGCAAATGCCTAATTTCGTCTCCCTAAGGCACTGAGCAATTTTCAAAATTTTGGACACAGTGAAAGTCTGGAAGGAAAGTGAACATCTACCTCATATGTTTGTGGCTTCATAGCTATGGTATTACCCTCCACTTCAAAAGCTTCCCCAAACTTTACATTTAAATACAAGTTTAAAATATATAGCTAGCACTGTCAGCAATTTTCAGCACTTTATAACCACTGCTCCTATACACAAAATCCTCAGCAACATCAATTCTGTGCATACCTTTTGTCCTAAATTAAAAACCACAGCTTTTCATCCATATTTAGCTTGTAATGGTAAGAAAGACATTAATTATTAAACAATGGGCCATGGCTTCATGTATAAGTTTTAAATTTCCATGTCGCCTTTTCTTGATTTATATCGAAGTATCTTGTCAAATGCATCGTAGGACTGCTGAGGGCTGCCTTCTCCCTTCCTGATCCATTCCTGCTAATGATTTTTTTGTTTGGTTTAGAGGAGTTAAGTTTTAATAGAGTTTAATTTCACTTTCATTTTCAGCATATCACAGGAATTTCATGAAAATGGAAAACAATAAAAAACAAATCCTGCTGTTCAAAGAAATCAAACTACTGAGAAAGGCATTTCAAGATTTTTGTTTGTGTTAAGTGGAGGTTTCATCATCAACCTGTGCTGGCATCCAGCCATTATTTACCGTGAACTGCAGCTAGTCACCATGTCTTTCAGAACACAGTGTTTAGTACTATTTGTTGTTCACATTACCAGAATGATGGAGACACTTTCTTTTAACATTTGACCTTATCAGTGACTGAAGAAAAAAAAAAAGAAAAAAGAAAAGCTGACCTGATCCCAAAGAGCTTACAGTCAAAGGATAAAACAGGAGTGAGAATAGGTAGCTGGCAAAGGAGCTAATGAGAAGGCATTGATCAGAATCACAGACATACGACCAAGCTAAGCCCAGCTATATTTTATGATTCTGATGATCAGTTTTAAGCAAAGGAATAGTTTAATTTTCAGTAGGTGACATTCTCTCATCTTGCTGTTAAACGAGATATATTAACCCAACAAAGAGCTCTTTGCTACTAGTTGGGGTGTATTTATTCAGAAGAAACTATACTGAACTTTTCAGCTTTAATAAATCCTAAATAAAAGAGGTCCTAGTGTCCTTGTCCCCCAGGCACATGTAGTCTGTGTCCAGGAGCCAAGTTCAGGGATCATATTTGCGTATTTGGTCCAAGTGCATATCCATGAGTGTCACTGCTGAGAATTAACAACATAAAGATTAGGAAGTCATTAATCGCATGGCAATAAACCTAGGCCATGAGTGAGTAAATTCAGATATAACAATAATATAAAGGTGATGTTGCTGAAAGGTTGGCTGATATATAACCTTGGCACCTGGCAAAAAATGTTTTCTTTTAATAGTTTTCTTCACTTAATAGTTAGTCATTTCAAAGTGTCCCACTCTAACTGCTTATAGTCTGCTTTTCTGCAGTGCAGAGGAAATTTATTCTTTTGACACATTTATTCTTTTAATAGTTATTCATTTGAAAGAGTTTTACTGTGTGAATGTACATTTTAGTTTGATGCAAAAGAAATTCATCGTTTTGACAGTTTTATTCTTTTAACGTTTATTCATTTAAGTAGGGCTGTCGTCTGCAAAGCTGTTAACAAGGAAACTCTAGAAGAGGACACTGCAGGTTAAATAACTCCATCATGTTGGATGATTCAAAGGATTACAGCATACTCTCCCATCTCTAATGTGGCACCTACATGAGAACTTCATTTGTCTTTATAACTTACCCAAAAATACCTTAGAAAGGCAAAAGAAAAATGAGTGCTAACAAGATTTAAATATGCCCCATTAGAGATGGCATCATAATCATGTTCATCTGCACTTTTTCATGGTAAAATATTCATCCCAGGGTTGCACACTGACTGAGTGTATTTATTTCTTTTTTTTATCTAGAGGGCAATTCCATCTCTGAATGGAAAATTTTGTTACCTTTTTGATATGTAAAGATTAGGTCTTAATTTAAACTCATTGACGTCCCCAGTCAGTAGAATCTCCCCACTGTTTAGACTGTAGATGAGATGAGCCACCCTGAAGCTCTGAGTTCACTGGAGAAGGAGCCTGGACTACAAGCTCAGTTCGGGTACCTGGTTTCCCACTATACGAAGTTGAACAGCAAAGCAATTCAATCATCTGATTATACAGAAATCAAGAACTTTCAGCAGAGGATGACTATTAAAGACATCATTTAGCATGTGTGAAAGGGGAAGGAAGAGAGGGAGAGAGGGAGAGAGGGAGGAAGGAAGGAAGGAAGGAAGGAAGGAACAAAGGAAATCGAAGCCACCATGTTTGCCAGAGGAACATAGCTTTATTGGAGAGAAACACTTTAGAAATCTCCCCAATCAGTCTGTTAAGAACCACAGATAAAAGGGCTCTTACCTCGTTTTTAGTGGTATAAATCAGAAGTCATTAATACACTTTGAACTTCTCCACGGACACCCCC
>VXBX01006168.1:4708-29848 GCA_013400415.1 Scytalopus superciliaris
CCCAATGCCCCCCCAGCCCCCCCACGTGCCCCATCCCTGTGGGGTGACCCCCTCCATGACCCCCAGGCGGATCCAGGTCCCCGCGGGGGGGCACACAGTGGGGTGGCCGCCTGCACAACTGGAGCAGAGGAAATGCTGGAACTTTGAACATGTCCGGAAATAATGACTTTAAAAATGTATCATTCTGCAAACTCATTAAGGCGCATCCCCGGCAGCAGGGGAAGGGAATTGCCGGGCCTGGGAGCCGCTTGATCTTTACAAAATGTGCACAGCGAGTGCTCCTGAATATTTAACCCCGATGGCTCCCCGGGCGCTGGGGAGGCTGTGGGGGGCACGGAGGGGATCTTGGAAAAGGGAATGCAAGGATCTTGGCAGCCCAGGAGGCTCTTTCTCTTGTGCCCTCCTCCCCACGTGGGGACCGAAACACAGGCAGGTGTGCTGGGCTGGTGTTGATCCAGAGCCAGGGTTGCTCCCAACACTGGGTTTTGGGGTGGGATATCCCACCCAAGCCTGTTCAGGTCCTGTTTTGGCAGCATTGGGATGGGAGTGGGCAAAGGAATGCTGCTTCATCTTTGGTTGTGCTGGGAGCCAGGGCTCTGCAGGTCCACCCAGGGGACAGGAGGGGGTCACTGTGTCCCTGAGGCACCAGTGGCACTGCCACCCATCCAGGCCATGCTGCTTTGGGTCATCCTAAATGCCCAGCTCCCAGCCAGCCAGGAGCACAAGACTGTCGCTCTGTACTGCCTGTGGCTGTCCTTGTCCCACAGTACCCTGTGATGCCACATCCCATGGTACCCCATGGTGCTCCACCCCATGCTGCCCCACACGCTGCCCCACACGCTGCCCCGCACCCCGGGGTGCCCCGCAGAGCTGAATCCCACTGCCTGGCATGTGCCAGTGCCCAGTTTCCCAGCAGCAAGGCTCAGCCACCCGCACCCACCCCGGAGGGCTCGTCCCCAGTGTCACACGATCCCATCGTGAAATTAATTCCGGAGAAGGGGCTGTAATTACCTTCCATCTCCCCCTTCATAAATATGTAGAAATAGCAGCAGCGCTGTGCTGAGCCCACCACCACTCGGCAGTGACCTTTCCGAAACAATATGTGCTGCGAGGCACCACCGGCGCGCCAGGCAGGCGTTGCCATGGCAAAGCGGGAGCGCAGCAAACACACCGCAATTACGGGGGAGCAGCTCCCCGGCAGCCCCGCGATGTCCGCGGAGCCGGTGCCTGCTGCTCTCCGGAGGGCCTTTTGTCACCTGGGTGTCCCCTGCCTCGTGTTGCCCGCCGGGACCGTCACTCGCGGAGGAGGTGGGTGCTGAGCGTGGTGGTGGCGCTGGATGAAGGATAAGAGCATCCTCGTCCTGCCCGGAGGGGTCACCTGCAGTCCCTCTCCGCCACCTCTCAGCTCCATCCCTAAACTGCCCTGCCCATGCTCCCAGTCACTCCGGCAGCTGTTCCCTGTCCCCAGTTTCAGCTCAGGACAGTTATTCCTGGTCCCTTCTGCCTTCTCCACTGGGCTTTATCCATACACTATGGCTTAGCTGCAGATTTGGGAAGCATCCATACCCCCATTCCCACATATAAACCATCCTTCCCATCCCTCTGTCCCCTATCCCAGGGAGCACCCCGCTCTGCTCAAGTGACAGCACAGAGCTCCACCAGTGCCTGCCCCCTGCGTGCCCCCTGCCTGGGTGCAGAGGGTGCTTGAGGCGCGGGGTTGGGTGCGGGGTCCCTGCTCGTGGAGCGCGAGCAGGTGGCTGACGGCACGGAACAGCACAGAATCAATCGACCGCACTCGCTCCTGGAGACAGATTTACACGGAGAACAAAACGTCTAAAAATGTGCCAGAGCTGATGGGAAAGCTCTTGATGCACAGCCCACGGAGATGCCGAGCCTCCGGAGCCAGCCCGGAGTGCTCGCCCCCCTCCTGCCCCTCCGGTACCCCACTGACGTGCAGCTGCACCAGCCTGGCTCTCTGCCCCTCACACCCTCCTGCTTCGGCTGGCATCGCCCCAGGGCACCTCTGCTTCCTTTGGGGATGATCCCGTGGGTGCTGCAGGTCCCACTGCTGAGCAGAAACACGCTGGTCTCCCCCTGCCAAGGCTGAGGGCTAACCGGAGCTGGCCAAGGGGGATTCCATGGCTTCCCCTCCCCAGAAATGCTCCTGCAGGGCCAGGATGCTCTGTAGCCCTCTGTGCTACACTCTTCTCCCCAAATCCTACTGCTTCAGCCACAGCAGTGCTGTGGAACCTCAGGCAGAGTTGAGCAGCTGATGGTTTGTGGGAGAGACGCCATCCCCAGGGCATCCTTCTCTGTGCCCCCCCTGCTCCAGCCCTGTATGGATGGGACAGCAGCAGAGCCATCACCATCCCATCCCTGGGAGATGCGGCTGGAGCAGGAGCTGTCCAGCTCCAGCACTGCCATGCACTGTGCCCTGCCACTGCTGCCCTGCACTGTGCCCTGCCACTGCTCAGCTCCGTGTCCCCAGGACACCAACCCGAGTCTTGCCTCGAGCAGAACAGCTCCAGGGAGGCTCCACATCCCTGGCATCACACCCGACGCACACCTGGCACGATGTGTTCAGGTGCCTTTCAGCCATTCCATAACATCTTCACCCTCTGCCAATCCAGGCTGTCACAGAAGCACCACTGCTCATCTCTAAATAGGTGACAGCCCTGGGCTGGTGCTGCCTGATCTGGGCAGAAGGGTCTGGGAACACTTGCCACCCTGCCAGGGTACAGGGTGTGACCTGGGGTGTCACAGCCTGTGTGGGCACCACTGTGGGTCTGGCACTGTGAGCTCATCCCTGTGTGCCCACATCCTCGGAGGGGGGGGGCGACACTGGGTGTGTGTCACCAGCAGCGTGGCACAGGGAATGCCACCCCCCATATGTGTGTGTGCTGTGGGATTACTGAGCTCTCCCATTAGCTATTTATTTAACCTTGTTTTGGAGGCGGGTGAATTCCCTTTGCAGTGATGCAAAGATTTATTGCCGCCAACCCATAAATTAGGAAGTTTCGCTCCTCTCCGTTGCCATAAGATTGCAATTAGCAACAATCTTGCTCCTGCTTGACCCTGCACAGGATGCCCTTCCCACACCAGGTGGGCATCAGGGCTGGCAGGAGCCTCCTGCACCCCAGGCAAGCCTTGGAAGGAGGTACTGGGAGAGCTCTCCCATTATCCAGAGGCTTAGGCTGGAGGTTGAGGTGGGGAAGAACCTCTCATTGCATCATTCCAGAGGGCTGCAAAAGCCATGGCCACCCTTGGGGTATGGGATAGGCACATGGCAGCACCGAATTCTTCCCTTGCCCTGCACCAGCACTGCCCCCAGGTACAGCCAATGTACCCCAAATGAGTCAGGGGGTCCCCATTTGTGTTTCCTGAACTGAGAGCAGGCAAAATTCCCCCCAGTGTGAAGAACATCACTGAGGCTCCCAGGATGGAGGAGGCTGGGTCTGATGTTTGGAGGCAGCACCAGGCCCCCCAGAGAAGGGGAGGGTCTCTGTGCCAGCAGAGCCCTTGGCAGGCAGGCAGGCAGAGAGCACAGCCCATTTGGCACTTGGATTTGCCAAATGCAGCTTCCCAGTGTGTCCAATTTTCCTCCTCACTGAAGAGGGAGATGGCATTCGGCACAACCCCCCTTGTCAGGGAGCTGGAGCTAAAGGGAAGCTTTGGGGACACAACCTCAAAGGTACCTGCACCAAAGCAGAGCCAAAGGCACAACAGGCTGGAACATCCTGTCCTCAGGGGTGTCAGGGTGTGCTTGGTGGCTCCGCAGAACCACTGGGGAGATGAGAGAGGTGAGGCCTTCATGAAGAGCACCCAGGCTCTCCAAAATCCCCTTGTGCCTGGGGGACAGGGAAGGTGAAGGATTTCAGAGACATGGTTTGTGTTGGACTTGGCAATGCTGGGTTGATGATTGGACTTGATGTTCTTAGAGGGCTTTTCCAACCTAAACATTTCCATAATTTCCCACTGTGAGGACAGTTCCCAGTCCATCCTGCAGCAGTGACCTTGCCTGAGACTGGCACAGCCCCACATGACAGACAGTGCACCCTGCACACCTCAGGCACTGTCCCTGTGCTCAGGGGTGGCAGGCACACTCCTGGTAGCTCTGTGGCACCTCAGGGACAAGGGCAGCCAGTGCCACATGGCACAGCCAGCGCCACATGGCACGGCCAGCAGCAAATGGACCACAGCAGGGGCAGGGAGCAGTGCCACATTCGCTGCCCAGGGCTGTCTCTGCGCTGCCCTCAGAGGGAGCAGGAGGTGGCTGCATTTCCAGCCCAGCAGCTCTCAGCAAGCCCCCATTTCCCGTTGTGTTGGCCTTGCTGCTGGAGCAGGGACTGGCTGACAGCACAGGGCACGGTTACCCTGTGCAGCTGTGGCTTTCCCAGCTCGCTGTGGAGCCCAGGGCTGATCACTGACTCCGTGGGATGACAGCAGGGAGGGACTGTGCCATGGCAAGCCATGAGATGCAGCGAGGATGCTTGTCTGTGGATACAGGCACATCACTCCAAGGATAGAAGACACCCCTGGGTTGCCCTGTGTCATCCTTTTCCCCTTCTGCCAGAAGGCTGAGCAGCACGGGAGGCCACTGGGCACAGTGGGATGTCGCCTGGCTTATCCCATGGGATTGGCACAGGGGGACTGAGTTCAGTGCCCCGAGTCACTGAGCAGAGAGGAGCGGGCTGCGGGGGAGCGGGGCTGCGAGCACAGCGCACTTCAAAGGGGAGAGAGGTGTAAATATTTCACCAGACCCCGTGCAGAGCCACGAGGCAGCAGCGATCAGAGCCGGGCACGTCCGCCCGGCGCAGGCAGGGGAGGGGGATCAAAGCGCCCGGCGGGAGCCTGGCCAGGAGATCATCTGGACAACGCACCAGGATGCTGCCCCCAGGGAGGGCTGCGCTGACCTGGGCACAGCCTGTGCTCTCCACCAGCCCATCTGGCCAGGGGCTGGCACGGCCTGCCTGCAGCTGGGGACACCGAGGAGCCGCAGCCTGTGTCCCCAGCCCCACGGGGAGCTGCTGCCCAGCCGAGTGCCCGCAGGCGGGCATGGGGCTGCCTGCTTGAAGCTGTCCCCTTGCTGTATCCTGTTCCTCCCCGGGATGGCCAGGGAAAAGGCTCCCTTCCAGCTCCCCCTCCTGCTCTTTGGACCCACACAGAGGGGTGGCGGGTCCCAGAGGCACAGACAGAGCCCGGTGGCATGCTGGGGAGCACAGGACACTGCAGAGCTGGGAGCTGCTGTGCCGAGAGAGGCAGCGCTGCCACCTGCGCCACTGCTCCTGCCCCTAAATGAAATGGAATAATTCATTTGTTTTGGCTTCAAAGAGGGACTCGCTGGAAATCCTGCAATGCCATGCTGTTTCCTGGCACAGACAAGACTGGCACCAAGAGATGGTCTCTTTGCCTCGGTATCCTAAGGACCGTTCTCAGGAGGGCACTGGTGCTCGCTGGGGATGTGGGGCTGCCCCCCAGTGCCCTCTCCCCAGGCCAGCCCAGGGCAGAGGGACAGAGGGAAGCACCCTGTGTGCCAGCAGCTTGCTCTGCCCATCCTCACGACCACGCTGGGCTGGGAGGTGGCACCAGCCCCCCATTACTTACATTCCAGTATTCCCATTAAATCTCTTGGGTTCCTCATCTTAGCCAGGACAAGAGCCAGGGAGGTCCCAGCAGTGCTCTGAGCCGTGCTGAGCCCCACTGGCACTGCTGCAGGGTCCCACCAGCACTGGCCACATGCCCAGTGGCCCTGCCACTGGGGACCCAGTGCCAAAGGGGCTGCTGAGTGCCCTTGGTGACACCACACTCACCCCATCCCACTGCTCCTGGGGTTCCTACGTGGCCTGTAGGGTCTCAGCAGGTGAAGAAAGTGGGTGATATGGGGGGTTGGGTGGCCAGAGTGTGCTGGGGACAGCGGCAGGGTGGCACAGGTTGTGAGTGTGCCATGGGGCTGTATGTGCAGCAGGCAGTTCACACACGGGGATCAACCAGCAGTGTGAGGGGACAGCAGTTCCCTGTGGGCAGGGAGAGCTATGCTGGGGACCCTGCTTTTGGGGCCTCCCTTGTTCCTGAGGGTGGGTTGCAGCAGCCCCTGACAGCCAACTGCAACCCTCCCAAGCTACAGCCCCCCGGGTTTGGGCTCACTTAAAAGCTCTCCTTTGAAACATGCTCCAGCTCCAGGGATGCTGCCGAGAGGGTGGGAGCAGAGCTTCACTCTCCACTGAGGCCCCCAGTCCCTCCTGGGGCACCCACCCTCCCCAGCACCCACCCCAGTGGGGGGTCCTGCACCACGGGGGACCACAAGCAATCTGGGTGAGGGAAAACGCTCTTGCATATGCCACGATCCCAGGGCAGCACATTCCCCCAGACCCCGTGGAACTGGGATGAGAGCCTTCCCAAGGCGATGGGTGCACACGGAGGGGGGTCCCCCAGCACCCTGCCCTACAGCACAGGGTGGGGACGCTGCCTCTGGAGAATTATTCCTGCAGCAGGGACCTGAAGCCGGAGGCAGGTTTCTCATCACACGCTGTGCCGAGCGATGGGGTCCCGCACCCTTCCCTCTCACCCCGAACAGGTTTCGCTCGCCGGCACAGCTGCCGCGTCCAGATGTTGCCGGAATTGAGGAAGGCAGGCTGCTCAGCCCACAGCTGCTCCCTGCTTCGCTTGCAATTGCTTTGGAAATATTGTGTGTGCTCAGCTCTTTAGAGCTAATCTCCATCCTGCAGCCGGGGCTGGGGAGCTGCCCACGCCAGCGCGGCTGCTGGGAGAGCTGGGAGAGCCGGGGAAGGGGAGGGGGTCCCACGGGCAGCCCCTCCGTGGGGCAGAGCCGGCGCGGGTGCGATGCCGTGGTGGGGGGTGGGCTGGGTACCACCCCGGCGATTCCCCCCTGCTTGATTGGGGCCATTAATCCTGCGCTCTCCGCCAACCTGACAGAGTCTGTAAGTGTCAGCGTGTGAGCGATCCGCTCGCTCGGCACCATCCATCAGGCCCCTGGCAAACGCCGTGCGACACCCCCTCCCTGATTTATCTGAGGCCAATGGAGTCATGAAAAACAGCTGGTAAATCCTTCCCCATCAGTCGGCTGATTATTAATGCAGCCAAGTGTGGAGGCAGCCAGCGATTCGGAGAGACGGTGCCGCTGAAAGGCAGCATATGGCCCGGTCCGGCTGCCCCCGGGGCCGCCCCCCTCCCGGAGGATGCTGCCCGATCCCTGCCACAGAGCCAGCAGAGCCCTGCCGGGCCCTGTGCATTGGGCAGCGAGGCGGTGGGTGCAGAGGGCACCCGGGCTCCTGCCTGCACCTGCTCAGGTGTGCCCCAGCATGCTCAGAATGGGGGGCTCAGAACCCCTGAATGCCCAGGCTGGGGGGATTCAGAACACCTGCAATGAAAAGGCTGGGATGCCCAGGGATGAGGGGGGATGAGAAACCCTGGGATGTCCAGGCTGGGGGTGATCAAAACCCCTGGGATGCCCAGGCTTAGGGGACTCAACACCCCCAGGATGCCCAGGCCTGGGGGCTCAGAACCCCTGAATGCCCAGGCTGGGGGGATTCAGAACACCTGCAATGAAAAGGCTGGGATGCCCAGGGATGAGGGGGGATGAGAAACCCTGGGATGTCCAGGCTGAGGGTGATCAAAACCCCTGGGATGCCCAGGCTTAGGGGACTCAGCACCCCCAGGATGCCCAGGATTGGGGGACTCAGCACCTCCAGATACTCAGACCTGGGGGCTCAGAATCCCTGGGATGCCCAGGGTTAAGGGGGATCAGAAACCCTGGGATGCCCAGGCTTAGGGGACTCAGCACCCTCAGGATGCCCAGGCCTGGGGGACTCAGCACCCCCAGGATACTCAGACCTGGGGGCTCAGGACCCCTGGGATGCCCAAGCTGGGGGGATTCAGATCACCTGCAATGAAAAGGCTGAGGAAGTCAGAACCCCTGGGATGCCCAGGGTTGAGGGGGATGGGAAACCCTGGGATGTCCAGGCTGGGGATGATCAAAACCCCTGGGATGCCCAGGCTTAGGGGACTCAGCACCCCCAGGATGCCCAGGCTTAGGGGACTCAGCACCCCCAGATACTCAGACCTGGGGGCTCAGAACCCCTGGGATGCCCAAGCTGGACTTAGAGGACTTAGAACCCCCCAGGGATGCCCAGTCTGGAGAAGGTCAGTACCCCCAGGATGCTCAGGCTGGGGGGCCCAGCACCCCTGTGGAGAGGAAGTCATGCCAGTCCTGCTGCCCCATGAATGGGGAAAGCTGGCACAGGGGGATACCAGGACTCTTCCAGAGTGAGGCCATGCTGTGGCTCTGATGCAGGGGCAGGGGTTTGCCCGAGGGAAGGAGGGAGAAGCCAGCACCAGCACTGTGGGCAGTCATGGAGCAGGACCGGGTGCTGAGCAAAGGTGCAGAGCCCCAGACTCGCCCTGGTGACTCTGGGGCCATGCACAGCCCCCATGCACAGGTGCAGGATGCCCCAGCCCCTGGCAGCCCCTGCATGCCCCCATGGAGGCAGCACAGTCAGGGGGCACCGTGGCACCCCGAGGTGTGACACCCTCACACCACAGCCTGCCCCCCTCATGGGCCACATCCCCCTGCACGCTCCACCCTGCCCTCCCAGCCCTGAAAAAAAGCATCTCCCACGGTCAGACAAGCCACTCACCGACTGTCCCAGCCCCCCTGTCACACCCCACACCAGTGCCTGGCACGCTCCTCGTGCCCTGCCAGGCTGCTGTGCCCTCTGCATTGACGTAATGGCTCAGGGAAAAAAAATAATCTAAATTGTGTGAGTGGGCTGGAAGGAAGCTCGAAGCAGCATTTTTGTGGTTGTGTGCCGAGCAGGTGCAGCTGACAATTAGCTATCTCTTCCCAGCCTCTTCATTTAGTTCCTCAAGGTTATTTTGAAAATTGAATATTCAATTAATGAAAGAGTGGCTTTGCAGGGCTCTCCGTGCTTCCTTCCCTGGGGTGGAAGCGCCCTCGGGGACAGCTCAGGAGGGGAGGGAAGGGGGAAGAAGCTCATCCTCCTCCTCCTCCTCATGGCCTCCACCCTTAGCCCCCCTCCATAGCCACATTTGGAGCTCTCCAAGTCCCAGATTTGCATGGAGATGATGAAGCTGCAGAAGTTGCCGTGGTGGAAAGTAGGTGACGTTGAGTCACGTTCGAACCTGTCACAGAAGACGTCGTGCTCCCTTCACTGGTGTCCTCCCCTTCCAAACCCAGCCAGGCCCCCCACCAGCATCACCCTGGCCCACCCGGGTCTCCTGGAGCCGTGGGGCTGCGTGGGAGGGAAGGGGGGCAGCTCCTCCCCTCCCTCCAGCTCATCCTCTCTCCCACCCTCCCCTGTCTGGTTTATTTTCTTTCCTGCCACTTAAATATCATGCAGCGATGAGTCTGGATTGCTGGGAGACGCTGCTGCTGCTCTGCTGGGTCCTGGCCGTGCCCAGAGCACTCCCCTGCACCAGCAAACACCCTCCTGGCTGAAATCTTCAGGTGGGATCAGCAGCAGCACCCCCACCACACATGGATGGAGCCTTTCCTGCAGGTCCCCTCCCTGGGGTTGCTCCTCCTGCACCCACTGCAGGATCAGGGCGTATTCCACTCCAAAATAAAGCCTGGAATGAGACCCTGTGCCCCACTGGGGTAGAGTCACCAAAGATCCTGAGCCCTTGCTCTGTGCTGTGGACTGTCATCACCATGTTACTGTGCTGGGCTTTCACTTCAGGCTGGGGACAGGCATTCCTGGCTGAGGGTGGTTCAAAGCCTTTCCTCCCATTCTAGAATTTGTGTCCTGATCCCACAGCAATCCCAGATTCCTTTCTTTTAAATAAAGAGCCAGGCACTGTTAGCAAGTCACCAGCACCGTGCTGCGAGGGGCAGTCCCCACTCTTGGTCCTCTGCATTTCCAGGCTCAGGAAATCACCTCAAAAGCCCCACTGGAGAGGGAACAGCGAGTTCTCCCCCAGCTCAGGGTCGGCTGGGGGGGAAAACAAGTCATGGAGAAGAGCTGCAGCCCGGAGGCAGGAAGAGGCAGCATTCCCGCGGGAAGTGGCCACAGCAGATTGCCAAGGTGGCCAGAGCAGGTGGCAGCAGCGTGGGGAAACCTCTCCATGTGATGGACGAGCGCTGGCTCAGCCCTCTGCTTCCTCAGCTCTTCGTGGAGAAGGGATGATGGGAGAGGGCTGAGAGATTTATAAGGGAATATCGGTCGGTCGGTGTGTGCTGGCAGGGCCCCGGAGCTGCTGCGTGGGCCCTTTGCAAGGAGGGAGGTGCTCAGCAAGGGCAGCTGCTCCAGGCCCTCTTTGCTGACCTGAAGGTGCCTTTAGCCAAGCCTTTGTATGTGTGTGACACCTGGGGACAACAGATGGTCCATGGTGAGAGCTGTATCCCACAGCATGGTGATGCACAGCCCCTGCTCTCCACTCATCCCAGCCAGGAGTGCCCACTGGGGAAGGGCAGCACTGCCAGCTTTGTCCTTTGCCTTTTTCCACCCCAAATCATCCAGGGTTATTGATCCAGGAAAGGATATTTTTGCTTATCACGGGGTGTATTGCCCAAATTAAGGAAGACATGGGCCATGGGGATGGTACAGGCTGTGCTGGGTCAACCTCCCAGCTCAGGGCTCATACTGGAGCTCCTCTCCCCCCATCATTTCCCTTTCCCAAAGCCTCACTTACATCCTCCTTATTATCCTCCTCCCTGCGCTATCTGGGTCACCCTCCCCTGCCATTACCCCAGATAATTGTGAGCTGAGTGCAGGCCACGGGCAGCAATCTGGCAGGCAGCACCTGGGAAACCACTGCCTTCCATGGGCATCTCCCTGCCTTCCTCAGCCCCTCCTTCTCCTCAGCTCTCTCAACCCAACCTGGTTCCTCAGCTCGAGGGAAAGGCAGGGAGCTGGCAGGGCTGCAGGCAGGGGAAACCTGAGTCACTCAGCAAAATCACCCCAAATGGGGACGGGGTCACAAGGCTCACACTGCCCTGTGGAGCGAGGGGTGTTTGCTGAGGAGAATCACTGGAAGATGCTTTGAAGAACAGCAAAGCTCCTGTTTCCAAAGGAGGAATAGCTGTGCCCGAAGGCAGGAGGGCTCCCAGCCTGGTGCTGCCTGTGTAGGTCTCCTGGGGTGCTGCTCACACAGGCACAAACAGATTCAAGCCTCACCCAGGAAAAAAAAAATAAAATAAATGGCACCATCTGGCACTTGGTGAGTTCTGCCCCCTCCCACCGGTGGGAGAGGGTAATCCAGGATGGGATCCAGGCCATGCTGCTGCACTGGGCCACCAGCCCTCTGCACAGCATGGCTGGGCATCCCCCTGCCCACAGACCGCCTGGGGAGGGAAGGGGAGACCCCCCATTCCGACCAAGCCAGGTCTGGGGTTCTGGGTGGTCCCAGCACATCCTGAGTGGCAGTGCTGGATGCAGCTCCTCCCCACAGGGACAAGGCTAAGCTTTTTTTATACATAATTATATCTCCAAAAGTGGCCCAGCCTCCTCCCAGAGCTGCTTTTAGCTCTGCTAAACCCACGTGCACATGCAAGCTGTCTGAGACCCCATCCTGCTCCCCATTCCTGCCTCGCTAGGATGCCCCAAATCCTGGGCAAAGCAGATGGAATAACCTGCATCCCAACCTCCCTGAGCAGGGGATGGAGAAGGATGCTGGAATTTTGATCCCTCCTCTAAAGATTTAGTAGAAAAGGAGTTAAATTAAGGATTAGAGGAAAAGTACCGACCCCCAGCTGGACCCCAAAGTCTAGGGGAGGGTGGGTGCTGTGGGCTGGGGCTCCCATTGCCCCTCTGGTTGAGCTGTGCTCCACCTGCCTGCTCTGCCCTGGAGCTGCCTGTACTTCCCTGCCTGCATTTCTCCTACCTGCATCTCCCTACCCGAGTTGTCCCTGCCTGTATTTTCCCTGTGTGCATTTTCCCTGCTTGAATTTCTCTGGTTTTATTTCCCTGTCTGCATTTTCCCTGCTTGCATTTTCCTGCTTGCGTTTCCCCTGCCTGCATTTCTCTCCCTGCATTTCCCCTGCCTGTATTTCCCTCGCTGCTTTTCCCCGGCAGCCGCGGGGAGGAGGCGCGGGCTCCCCTCGATGGCATCAGGGTGGCTGCGGTTCCAGCCTCCGCAGGAATACAAACCCATCAATTAGGAAATAACTGCCTCGCCTGTCCTTGTTAATCCCCTCCTCTTCGGGCTGTTATTTATTATTTACAGTGAAGGTGCCCCGGGATGCGCTGTCGGAGGGACGCCTGACAGGCTCAATCTGTACCGTGCAATTACATCCTCCTCCTCCTCCTCGCCAGCTGGGGAAGCCCTTTCTCCACTCCCACCATCCCGCTCTTTTCCATATCCCCCACAGGACCAGATCCGAGCACACCAGCCCCCCCCCTGCCCTACCACTGACCCCCACGGGAGCTCTGAGACACCCCCCTGACCCCATCCCGAGGGTGTCCCACATGTACAGCACACCCGGGGACACACCAGTCCCTCGAGTGCCGGGCACGTGCAGCTCACCCACCCCCCTCCCTTTGCCCCCCATCCCGGGCACGGCGCTTTGCCACGGGCACAGAACAGCACCCCGGAGGATGCTGCCCCTCTGATCCCCCCTCTCCTGCCTGCCGGCGAGCGCGGGAGGCAGCAAGCCTGGAGGGGGGTCCGGGCGAGCCGCTGCAGAGGCATTAGCTGAGCCGGGATTAACATTCACCAGCGAAAAAATAACTCCATCCGAGGAGCTGCGTCTGTTCCGGGGGCCTCGTGTGCGGCACGAATGGAAGCGCAGGATCCCCTGGGAGCCCCGGGATGCGTGTGCTGCAGCCGCGTCAGCTCTTTGCAAGGGCTGCTAATGCCTTGGCTAACAAGCTCCCAACTGAATGTGTCCTACACACACCTGAGGATGGAGCCGGCTGCCTCCGCCTCCTCCCTGCTCTTCTCCCAGCTGCTCTCCCCATCCCTTCTGGCAGTGCCGTCACCTCAGCCAGACACCCCTTTTGAGGAGCAGTGCTGGGGTATGGGGTCTGTGCGGGCATCGCTCAGGGGCATGTGGGCAGTGCTGGAGCTCAGAGGCTGGGCAGCATCCCTGGGCACTGCACTGGCACTCGGGGCGGGGGGGCGGGGGGTNAGGGTCATGTGGGGTTTGGGGCTGCAGAGTACCCCAAGGAGCCGCAGTGGGGCTTTGGGGTTCGTTGCTGAGCTGTGGGATGAACTCCCATGTGTGAGGTCCCCCGGTGTGTGTGCCCTCCATGCCAGGATGCCACGACAGTGTAGATGGCACTCACAGGGATGCCCACCTGTACCTGCAAGCAGGTGGGTTTCTCCAGAGCACAGAGGGTGCAGCCCATCCCTGTGCCATGCACAGGTGCTGTGTAGGATCAGCTGGATGCTCTGCACATCCATATGTGCAGGTGTGTCTTCCCAGCACATACATGTGTGCACGTGTCTTTCCTTTGGGAGTCACCCTTGGGAGCTGCTGACATCCCACAGCTGGGCAAATCCTGGGGGTACCAGTAGCCCTGATGCTCAGAGGGGTTGTGGGGTGTCTGCTGGGGATGTGTAGAAGGGTCTGGCACATTATTTACCTCCCAGAGCTGCTAAGCTCCTGCTCACCAGCCTTTTTGCATTCCCAGCATGAGCTATTGGTGGGTTCTGCCTCCAGAAAAACACAGTGCCCTGGAGCACAGGTCATCTGCGTGGGCAAAGGTTGCAGCTCCAGCTGCAGTGGGCACTGTAATAACAGCCTGAGGATAAGAGGGATAAAGATAGCCCCCAGTGCTGCTTCCCACTCTCCGGTCTGTGGGGAAGAGGCGCCTCGCCACTCCAGCCCAGGTGGTTATTTTTAGGCTGCCACCTTCTTGCTTCTCTTGTGGGTGGCTTTCATAAATAGCCAGGGCTTCAGAGCAGCTCCGGTGCCAGGCAGGAGCTCGATGTCCCTGTGCCTGGCACAGCTGGAAAAGAGTCTGCTCACCCCACTTGCTCGCTTGCCATCGGCCTCTTCCTCAGGGCATGGGCATCAGGGACAGAGACTGATCCCATTTCCCACCCCTCCCTCCAGCCCCTGGGGCTCCCCCCAGCCTGTGCTCACCTGGGTGCTCCAGACATCATCCTCCTACCTGGGGCATCCCATCTGCTGGCTCCTGCCCCAACACCTTCCCCAGTCCTCATTCCCATCCTCTGGGCACCCCAAACACCATCCATGTGCTCCAGCTCCTCAAAGGGTGCAGCCTTTGCTCTCCCGCATCTCTGCCACATCCCCATGGCCTGCAGCACCCTTAGGACCCCCTGATCTTCCTCCTCCTCTTCTTCACCCCCGTATTTTAGCAGCCAGACCTGCCCAAGTTCCCCTTCCTCGCCCGGCAGGGCTTTTCCCGGTGCCGTCTCTCGGTGGCCGCGAGCGCTGCAGAGTGGCGGCCGCAGTGCCGTAATTAGCCAGGTACAGCAGGAACACACTTGCAGCCTGACAGCTCTTCTGGAGTCGAATGGGGAGCCAATTAATCTAATTAAAGCAGCTGCTGGCTCGTTATCCCTGCACAGTTCACAGGGCTCCATGGCGCCCTGTCCTCACCGTGCCCCTGCCCACGAGCTGCTCAGGTGGGTGGGCATGGGTGGGCATGGACAGGCAGGGCTCACTCCATCCATGGGTTCCAGGTACCCAGGGCACTGCCCTGGGGGCATTAAGGGGGCACAAAAGGTGGGTGGGGTGACTCTGCTCTGTTCATCAGACACCTGGAGGTGCTGGCATGTGGCTGGGTACCCATGGGAGTGGGAAACAGGGTGATGCCCCCTGAGGATGGCATGGCGATGGGGTTTGCATGCCGTGGGGCTGCAGTGCCAGCCGTGCCAGCAGCCCCAGGGCCTGGCACCGTGCCACGTCCCAGTGAGGATGAGCAGGTCCTGCCGGGCAGCACGGCAGCATCCTGCAAGCTAATTATGAGGCAGGCCGAGGAGGAGGTCTGTCTGCACAGGTGTCTGTCAGCAGGGCGCTGGCACTCACGCCACCTAATTAGACACCCTGCCAAACCTTAATGAGAACAAATGAGAGGCCAGCCAGTGCAGGGCTGGGCCACAGCATCCAGACCCTGTCCCACGTGCGGGCTCTGGCCCGGTGCCCTCAGAGATCTGGTGGCTGCTGTCAGAGGGGCATGTGGGGGTGGCTTCAACAGCTCAACCCCAGGGCAGTTTGTCCAAACCCACCATGACCCCCAGTAGCATCCTGTGACCAGCAAGGGACTGGGTACCACTCCACAAACACCCTTCTGGCACACCCCTTCCCTTCCTCTTGCCCCTTCTCCAAGTCCTTTGGGGAGCTGGGTCTTGGTGCTCCATCTAAAGTGAGGTCCTGCCCTGCTCTGCCAACCCCCCACAGCCCATCCCATTGCAGACAGGATGATGATTCCAAGTGGATCTCTTGATCCTCCACCTTCTCACCAGCTCGACAGCTGCCAGTTCCCCATGGGGCATCCTGTGGCATCTGGATTACCATGTCCTCACCTTGGCAGCACCTATCCAGCTGCACCACACGACCCAAAAGCACTTCTTCTCCAAAGTATTTCCACATGGCTTTTCCTTGTCTCCCTGTAACCCAAAAGAAGAGCAGGGTCTTTGGATGAGCAGGCAGCATTTGGCAGCAGCACATCCCTGAGCTCCTGTGCACAGGCAGGGTCCTTGTTGGAGCAGGAAGCTGCATGGACATGGTCTCTAGGACAGGTTGGGAACACCAGGTGTGATCCAAAATCCTCCGTGAGGCCTGAGGAGGGGCTGCAGGAGAAGACCACAGGATACACGTGCCTCTGGAGGGGGCTGTTTAAGCCCCCAGTCAAGCTTGGAGGCTGCAACAGGGCTGGGCAAGCTGGAAATGGTGCAGGATGAGGATGGGACTGCTGGGGGACTGGTTATAGACTCCATCTGCAAGTCAGTTCCTGGAAGTGTTCAAGGCCAGGTGGGACGAGGCTTGGAACAACCTGGTCTAGCGGAAGGTGTCCCTGCCCATGGCAGGGGGTGTGGAACGAGATGAGCTTTGAGGTCCCTTCCCAACTATGATTTCAGGGGTTTTTGACTTGCACCCCAGTGGGCACTGGGACATTGTGGCCAGTGTGTGCTCAGGCTGGGAAGCAGGAAGGGAGCCCGGGGGTGGTGGGAGCCCCACACAGCACGTTAGCTCTGTATAAATAAACACACCCACTGGCTGGGATGCACACCCCGGGATGCTGGGGGAGTGGCTGTATGCAACTCTTGACAGACAGTGGGGAGAACTGGGATGAGTCCAAGCACAGGGAGATGCTGTGCAGGTATTTGGAAAAGTCACCTGCCAAAGGAGCAATGAGGAAGAGGAAGGCAGCTCCCTGGGGAGCCAGGAGCACTGTTGGCTTTATGGAGCATGGGCAGAGTTGGGGCAGCCCTGGAACCCCCTGGCAGAAGAGTGTCTGAGGCAACACACCTGTCTGGAGGGGACAATGTGGCATTAGGGGACATGCAGGACCCACTGAGTACACACACATGTGCTCTCCACCCACCATACATGCACACATCTCCATCCCTGCACCCCTGTGTTCACCCCACACCCCTTTGTGCCCAGCCACACACTCACACCTGTATTCCACTGTGCCTCCATCCCTCGTGCCACCTCTCAGCAATTGTGCACCTCTGTGTGAGCACCTCTCCCTCCTCCCTGTGTGCATTCACATGGAAAATCACCCCCATGGAAAATTCTCCCCATGGAAAATCCCCCCCATGGAAAATTCCCCCCATGGAAAATCCCCCCCATGGAAAATCACCCCCGCAGCACCTTGTGCTGGCAGCTCTGGGGTCCCTGTGGTCCTGCCTCCCCATGGATCTGTGCCAACACAGCTCTGCCAGCCCAGCTCACCCCTGCACAGCACACCGTGGCTCGGAGAGGTTTAAGGGAAAGGCGGGGACGTGCCATTTAGGAAGGCAAGGCCAAACCCATCGTGCCAGGCAGCGGGTGGTGGGATTTGCTGGAGTGCCGGGCAATTTCCCCGTGGCTCAGCTCTGGCCCCTCATTTTCACGGCAGGGGGATGAGTGGTTGATGGGCAGGTTGGTATTGCTGGCTCAGCCCCCCTCTGCTTCACCAGCGATGCTTGCCAGACTCCCAGCTCTCCCAGCTCATCCACAGGAAGAGGTGGACAAGGAGCAATGGGCTTTGCTGTGGGTTTGCAAGGCTTTGGGGTGGGCACAGGCCACCAGCAGCCCCAGCTGCTTCCAGACAAAGCCCCGCTGCTCCCACAGCCTTGGCTGTGCTGGGCATCCCACGGCACTGGCTGCACTAGGAAGGGGTGCAGGCTGGAGGCAACCAGGTGGGTCCCCACCAGCTGGGCACCGACCAGATGCCAGGGAGCCAGGAAAGCTGGCGCTGCCACAGGGCAGAGGCGTGGGGTAGGCAGGGGTCCCACAGCCCCAGCACCCCATCAGCCATTTTCCAGGGGTGCTGGGCCCTGGCCTGCAGGAATGATGGAGCAGATGATGCTCCTGGTCTGAGGCGAAAGGCAGAGAAGAGTTGCCATGGAGACCAACTATGTCATTTTAAGGAGGCACGGAGACATTCACACCCACCCTCCAGGATGAACCCCTGCAGCGGGAGGCGAGGGCACCGGGGTGGGGGTGACCAGCATCCCCAGGTGGGTTTGCTGGTCTGCAGTGGTGCCACCTCACGTGGCACCCAGCAGCAAGGCTGCAGGCAGGGCTGCCTGCCCAGGGCGTGCCCCAGGGCCAGCATCCCTTGGGGCCAACTGGGAGCAACTGGTGGCACTGGGGCAGAGTGATGCTGCTGCCAGCCTTGCCCGAGCTGATGCTGGGGAACAGCCTGCAAGGAGCACAGGTAAATATGTGCCCCCCTCCAATTTTTCTTGGATGGCCCCTTATGCTGGAGAGGGGCTGCAAGTGTGGCCCAGGGAGCTGGGGTGAGGTTCAAGGTGAAGGCAGTAATATCCTGGATTTTTTGATAATTTAAATTTTAATTAAAATGAAGCTTTATGTATTAGCAGCCCCCCCCCGCCGCCTTTTCCTGCAACTGGCAGGAGCAGGAGTGCTCCCAGTTCAGCCTCCCGGTGCCTGTGGGTAGCTGTGGAGCCTCTGCTGGAGTCCTCTCCACATTCCCATGGCCCCACTGGAGGGAGGAATTATCCAGGGTGGGGTTAGATGTGGCAGCACTTCCAAGGGGTAAACCAGCCTCAAATATAGAGGCAAAGAGAGGATGCAAGATGCCCCCCCCCAAACACACTCCCCTTGCCCAGGAGGGGATTTGGGTGTGCTCTGGTCCCACTGAGCAGCTCCAGGGCCAGGGCTCGCTGCTCCTGGTGTGTTTGCTGTCCCTCCCTGTGGCCAGCCGTGCCCTGGCCCTTTGGGGGTCTCCCCCACGCCGAGGCTGAGCAGCTCCGTGGTGCTGCCAGCTCTCCCCGGGGCTGGCGTGCTTCTCAGCACTGTCACAATTCCAATGCGGCTGGAAGGAAACCGGCGGAGCTGCACCGGTAAGTGGATGCCTGGGAGGATTCCGGGTCCAAGGCTCACCCCGGGGGCCAGGGGGCTTCAGCCATGGTGGGGAGGTGGCCAAGCCTGGAAGCTGCAAACAGAAGCGATGCCTTGGTGGACTGCAGGGAGGGCGGGCAGCTGGCACGGCTCAGAGGGAGGTGCTGGCACTGTCACGGTGCCAGGGTCATGCAGACAGGCACTGGGGGCACGCTGCCATGGATGCTGGCCCAGAGCAAGGGGACACGGACCTTGAGCTGGGAGCTGTACGTGGTGTGAGGGGGGGGTGTGTGTGTGCACAGCGCGGGGAGGTGTGAGCCGTGCAGTGCTTTACGCCACACCAGCTATGGGGTTGCCTGAACTCTCAGCAAGAGAAGCACAGACAGCGGTGGAAAGGGATGGCACAGAGCAGGATTCCAGCATGGGCAGCCCGGGAATCCCTGGCTGGATCCAAAGGGGCTCCCAAAACCTCTGTGAGCTCTCCCCCCACCCCCGGCAGTGGCAGCACCCAGCTGCCAGAGCCTGGCACGCGTCTGCAGCCGCCCGGCCGGGTGGGAGTATCTCCTCCTGCCATGCCTTGCCAAGACTCCCACTCCCAAGACTGTACGACAGGAGAAAAGGGAACAGAAATTCACGTTTTCACATTTAGCTTCCTTTGTACTCAGCTAATTAGCGCCTGAGTCTGGTGATGTCATTAAAGCAGCACTAAGTCTTTATTGGGGTAATTTAATTTTCCCTTTCATATCAGGATGATTTCCTTTGTTGGGGTAGGTGCTGGGGAGGGGGAAGGGCCCAAGCAGACAATTGCTATTGTCAGGATAAATAATTCCCTAGTGGATTGACAAGGGGGGAGGTGGGCTGGGGGCTGGGAGCTGTCACTCACCCGAGTGGCAGCAGGAGCTGGCCAGACCCTAGGAACTGGGTGCCTTGGGTGCCTCTCCCTGTGTCTAGTGGACTCTAGCCAGCAAGGCACCTGCCTTGGCTTCTTTCCAACCACAGAAACTGAAGCTGCCTTGACATTCAGGACGTGGGTGGGTAAAGTCGGGGGTCTCCGTATAGATCCTGCCCTTCTCCTGCCCCAACACCATCCCTGGTGCTGGTGCCAGGAGGGAAGTGGATTGCACTGGGATAAAGGGGCATTCCTGAGCCCCCAGAGCTCTGGAGGACCACTGAACATGCAGGGGAACAGGGAGTTGCCAGGGCTGGCACAGACCAGGATCCCTCACAGGGGTCTCCCACTTTTAGGGAGTCCCAAGTGTCATCCCTGCACTGGCAATGGTTGGCATTGTGCCAGGCAGATATCTCTCCCTCCAAGCTCCTCTGCTGCTCTGAATGCAGTGACAAGAACTCGCTGACACGTCAAATTGGGCACAAGGAGAGGCCTGGGGCAGCCCCAGGGTGTGAGGCAGCCACTGAGATCCAGTGTGTGGGGTCACAGAGGGGCAGGAGCTGCTCAGCTTTGCACCTCCCCGGGACACTCTGAAACAAATCTCCACTCCTGTCCCAACCCGGCCTTCCCCTCAGCCCCTTGGTTCATGCTGCCTCTAAAGGGGTCCCAAACAAGGGTGAGAGGTGAAGAAGTCATCCCATGGGGTCAGAGCCCTGAGATCTGGCTCTCTTGGTCCCCACACTGCTCAAACCCCGGTGTCCTGGGAGCTCAGGCATGGAGTCCATGGTAAGACTGAAGGGGAGATACGTGGGACAGGCTGTTACTGGGGTAGAGCTGGTGGCAGAGGGTGTCCTGGTCCAGCAGAGCATCACCAGGATGGGAGGCATGGCAGGGGTGATCCCAAAAGCTTTAACTCATCAGGTTTAACTCTGTGGACATCTCCAGAGGAACTGCCCCTTCACGGAAAATGGGAAGGGAGAAGAGAGCAACTAGAGGAGCCATTTTTCACTCCCTTCTGCTTCCATGTCCACGAGGAATTGGGTCTTTACAGCCCTTCTGGAGCCCACCCTGAAACTCCCACGTTGTCTGAAGCCCCCCAAGCGCTGCCACCGGCTTGGGTGTGGACCAGGAGCAGGGGGAGCTGGGCTGCAGAGGGGAACGTCACACCCGAAACACAAACACGGCTTGTTGGTAATTAGCAAACGCTTCAAGAGGAATGATGAGACGCCAGTGACAGGCGGGGCGGGTTTCTATTAAAAGCTGCTACGTGTGATCCTTCTCCAAGCCTGCCGGCCCCTCCTTACCTGGCGCTGGGGAAATGAGATGCAAACCTGACATTAACGCAGCGCTCAGGGTGAGCTTTAATTGCAGCCGGAGTGGCGGAGCCGGGGTACGGCGGCGGGGTGATGGGCACCCTCCCCTCCCGCTGCCTCCACCAGCAGGAGGGGACCTTCCCGGTGCCTTTGGGTGCTCTCCCCTCACCACCCCATCCCCGACCTTCCCGCAGAGGGCGGGAGTCACGAGGAGCTCTGAAGTGAGCACTCAGCACCCCGAGTGTCTCCACAAGCAGAGGCACTTGCTTAAATGTTAAGGGCTTGTTTGCATCCAGCGGAAGGGAAGAGGGAGCTGAGCCCCGGCTTGCCAATTGCTCCTCCGTACCTTCCGGAGACAGGGAAGTGCTCATCCNGGGAGTCCCAAGTGTCATCCCTGCACTGGCAATGGTTGGCATTGTGCCAGGCAGATATCTCTCCCTCCAAGCTCCTCTGCTGCTCTGAATGCAGTGACAAGAACTCGCTGACACGTCAAATTGGGCACAAGGAGAGGCCTGGGGCAGCCCCAGGGTGTGAGGCAGCCACTGAGATCCAGTGTGTGGGGTCACAGAGGGGCAGGAGCTGCTCAGCTTTGCACCTCCCCGGGACACTCTGAAACAAATCTCCACTCCTGTCCCAACCCGGCCTTCCCCTCAGCCCCTTGGTTCATGCTGCCTCTAAAGGGGTCCCAAACAAGGGTGAGAGGTGAAGAAGTCATCCCATGGGGTCAGAGCCCTGAGATCTGGCTCTCTTGGTCCCCACACTGCTCAAACCCCGGTGTCCTGGGAGCTCAGGCATGGAGTCCATGGTAAGACTGAAGGGGAGATATGTGGGACAGGCTGTTACTGGGGTAGAGCTGGTGGCAGAGGGTGTCCTGGTCCAGCAGAGCATCACCAGGATGGGAGGCATGGCAGGTGTGATCCCAAAAGCTTTAACTCATCAGGTTTAACTCTGTGGACATCTCCAGAGGAACTGCCCCTTCACGGAAAATGGGAAGGGAGAAGAGAGCAACTAGAGGAGCCATTTTTCACTCCCTTCTGCTTCCATGTCCACGAGGAATTGGGTCTTTACAGCCCTTCTGGAGCCCACCCTGAAACTCCCACGTTGTCTGAAGCCCCCCAAGCGCTGCCACCGGCTTGGGTGTGGACCAGGAGCAGGGGGAGCTGGGCTGCAGAGGGGAACGTCACACCCGAAACACAAACACGGCTTGTTGGTAATTAGCAAACGCTTCAAGAGGAATGATGAGACGCCAGTGACAGGCGGGGCGGGTTTCTATTAAAAGCTGCTACGTGTGATCCTTCTCCAAGCCTGCCGGCCCCTCCTTACCTGGCGCTGGGGAAATGAGATGCAAACCTGACATTAACGCAGCGCTCAGGGTGAGCTTTAATTGCAGCCGGAGTGGCGGAGCCGGGGTACGGCGGCGGGGTGATGGGCACCCNTTTTTTCCTGGTTTAAAGACTTTCTAGAGTGTCCCAGCCATTAGAGAAGGTGCATCCATGGCCAGGGCAGTGTTTGCGAGGTGACCCCAGGGCTGATGCACAGTGGTGGGCTGGATTCATGTCTTGGACCTACAAATCAAGCCCAAGAGGAGCCAGGACATGTGGCAGTGGAGCAGGAGGAGCTCGGGCCATCAGCATCCAGGCAGAGATGTGATGGCCTCGGCTTGGAAAGGTGGACATTGCCACAGAGGAGGGGCTGAGGGTGGATCTTCTCAGCAATACAGCAAGTGATGGGAGCCAGGAGAGTAACCTAGTTCTGGCTTTATGAGATTGCCTTCCCCAACCTCCCCTCTGTGAGAGGAAAGTGAGTAATTGCTGTCTTGGCAGAAGGGCGAAGGAGATGATGAGCCAGAGAGGTCAAGGCCACCGGTGGTGGGACTGTTACTCTGCCAGCTGGAGAGCAGCTCCTGCCCCTGCTCAAGGTGTGAGCAGTGGTATCCACGTCCCTTGCCATCACCTCAAGGTGAGGGCTCCCCTTGCTTTGTGATTTCTGCTGGCATCACAACCATCTCACCTCATTCCCAACCAATAACTGCAACTTCCTCACGAGGGAGAGCACAGGGGCAGCACCAGCCTCTTCTCTGGGTGACCTGAGGGAACAGCTGAAGCTGCGTCAGGAGAGAGTTAGGTTGGATATCAGGCAAAGGTTCTTCTCCCAGAGGGTGGTGGGCACTGCCCAGGCTCCCCAGGGCAGTGGGCACAGCCCCAAGGCTGACACAGCTCAAGCAGCATTTAGATAACGCTCTGAGGGACAGGGTGGGGTTGTTGGGGTGTCTGTGCAGGGCTAGGAGTTGGACTCCATGACCCTTGTGGATCCTTTCCAGCTCAGAATATTTTTTGATTCTCTGATAACTCTACCCAAGCAGTAACCACACTGGAGCTGGTGTAAACCCAGGAGCAGGAGCAGAGATGAACATTGCACTCATCTGCCTCTCAGCAGGGGCCTCTTGCAAGTGATTTGCTGAGCGACAGCAAGGTTTTGCTTTTAACGAGGGCTGGTTATGCTGAGCGGGTTTTGTCTTGGCCTCCTGCTGCCCCAGGCTTGCTGATGGAGGTAGAACTCTCTCAGCTCAGCTCCAGACCTTCTGGGAGTGACATGGGCTCTTCCTTAGAGCATCCTTGGGGCTTTTAGAGCAGCAGTTCTGCCTGGATCTAGTTGGAACAGAGCTGCTCTACGAAAGAAGTTGGATGAGAGACCCCTTTCACACCCACTGTGCAGCCATGGTCCTCAGTGAGCTGAGACCTCCTGGGATGCAGCTCAGGTGGAGGCACTGTGGGGTGTGAGGGGGGCTCTTCCTCCTCCAGCAGGATCCTTGCGGGGCAGATGTCAAGGAGAGGTGTCCATGGACATTGGGGACACCTTCTTTACTCAGAGGGTGGTGAGGCCCTGGCTTGTCCAGAGAAGCTGTGGCTGCCCCATCCCTGGAGGTGTTCAAGGCCAGGTTGGACAGGGCGTGGAACAATCTGGTTCAGTGGAACGTGTCCTTGCCCATGGCAGGGAGTTGGAAGGAGATGATCATTAAGGTCCCTTCCAACCCAAACCATTCTCTGGTTCTGCAGTTCTGTGGCTGTCAGAAGGCAATAGTAACTCTCCTTGTGTCAGCCTCTGCTATCTAGATCTGCCCTGGACCTTCCTGGGGGTCTTTCAGAGTTGGCAGAGTGCTCCAGTGTCCCCTGTGAGTGGTGACACCCCCTTTCCCTGTGTCCAGCTCCTGCCTGCCAGACAGCCTTTGGAATGCCCTCACACCCTTCATCCTGTGGCCATCCACGTTGCCTTCACCACTGTCCTGATCTTCAAGGGCTCATTTGTTTCATTGTGTGGCACATGAGGAGGGAGTTCTGTGCCACAGCTTTGTCCTCACTTCCCTGTCCCCATGCCCCTGCTGCCTGCCCACACGCTTGGCAGTGCCATGTGGGTCTGTGTCCTGCACATCATGCCTGGTTGGGGTGATTTGTGTCTTACAGACACTCCAGTCAGTGTTTAAGGGCTCTTCTTTAGACTACAAAGGTACAGGCAGCTGTCACACTTCTCTGCTCCTTAATGCATTGTGTGGCTTGTCTGTCATCCCTTCAGGGTGAAAAACCCTCTGCCCAGACAGCATTTCTGAGCCCTCCTTCTGCCCGGGGTCACTGCTCCCATCAAACAGGTTTGTGAGCTGCACTGGTGCTCTGGTTGGTATTTCTGCAGGATGAAACCCTCCCTCTTGTTTTTCCATCTCCACCCTCAGCCCTGTTTTGTCACCAGGTTTTAGCCCTGGCCACGGGCAGGGGTCCCCATGCCTACAGCCACCCCATCACTGTGAGCCCCCCAAGAGCTCTTCCTGCAGGGGATGAGCTCTGCTCCAACATGGGAACATGCCATGGGAGCTGGACCAGCAATCCCAGAGCATTCAGGAGGGATTGTCCCAGCCCAGGAGAGGCTGGGGTGAGTGACACTGGTGGTGGGGAGAGGCTGAGCTGGTGGTGATGCTGCTGGAAGAGGCAGAGGGAACCAAGGGGGGGGACACAGAGAAGTCCTGCCATGGATAACAGGATGAGGGAGATGGGGAGGGACCCCCAGTGGGGAGCAGGGAAAGGATGGAATATTCTCAGGCCAGTGGGGCTCCCCCACCACAGCTTGCTGCAGAGGGACCCTCGAGTGCCTGCAAGCGAGGAAAGGCGGGGAAGGAGGGGGGGGAGAGATCTTTTCATCTAAAAGGTTACATTTGTCCTACTTCCTCCCATCTCCAGCAATTAACTTGAAGGGAGACATCACTGCTAATTGAGCAGTGAAGATCAGGAGCAACAATTACGCCTTTTGACAAGAGACAGCACAAGAGGGACTGCTCGGAGGCTGAGAATGGTAGGGAACGGTTTCTATGGCAATATAACTTTCCTCTCTTCCTCTCCAGCCATAGAAATGATAAAAATGTAGATTTCTCCCTGATTAATGATTTAATGAAAATAAAGAAAATTCTTTTTAAAAAAAGGAAGGAGAAA